>CAJNJA010013651.1:0-12565 GCA_905231915.1 Symbiodinium necroappetens | reverse complement strand
TCAAGAACCAGACCAAGGTCGGATGAGGCAATCGGCTGCGCATCCCAGAGCGTATCTTTAAGCTTGCTTTCTCAGGTCACCTTGCAAACAGCAGTTGACAACAGTTCAAAAGCGGAGTGAAAACGTGCGACTACTTGGCTAATGTACTCCCTGGCACACACACGAGCAGATTAGGAAGCGATGGATATTCTCGGCATGCCGTGGTGTGTTGCTCTAGCACGTAGGCCCACAGTCGGAGCTCCAGAACAAGATGCCAGACAGATCCGCATGTGTGACACGGTTCGGCCGTGGGCATTGCAGCCTGACCATCACGACGGCATTGCCAGTTGCATGCGCTTCATGTGACTCGCATAACATACGCGACAGTTCAAGGAATCAGCCACCGCCTTCAAGCTAGATTCGAGGATGGATCCCCATCCTGGCAAGAAGCGATGGCAGGAGCGACGCTGGAATCTTTGGGCCAGTGCGCTCACGCTCAACATGGCATCGGGAGGTGTGAGCCTTGCCCTGATCAGGAGCAAGTGAGGCTGTAAGCGCAAACCCGCAAAAACCCATTGCTACAGTAGTGCCAAAACATATGGCGAGATAGCTGCAAGAGAGTGAATGCCCATAGCCCGGGTAAATCTTGACCAAGCTCAAATCCAGCGAAGAGCAGTTAATTAGTAATGACGATAACTGATAACTATGTTTGTTTTTTCGTCTTAGGGGCACCTGCATTAATGGTTTAGGAAGATGGTTATGATGATATGATGGGACGAAACGTGTCACTCCTATTTCGAGAGCTTGGGACTGCCGACATTGGCAGCTAGCAGAGGCAGACCCTTATAGATGTTCTAGCGTGAAGCCATGGGCCAGGCAAAAGGTCCAGGGACGAAGCTCAAGGCGTAGGAGTGTTAAGGATGATAGGGCGTACTACGTTCTTATGCTTCACTTCAATGATCTGTGCTGACTTCTACTTGAAGCCCTCAGCCCAGGATGCCTTGCAGCCTGGTAATTCCCCAGGTCCAGGTGCCTCGTTAAGGGCTCTTTAACTCAAGACTGATCTTGACATGAGGGCTGTGACTGTGAGAGACTCTGGTAAAGGAGATAACACCCTAAAGGAAGCATTGAACCCTTCAGCCTAAGCACTTTTAAAAGAAGCCTGAGCCAGTTCTAGCTTCGATCTGACAGAACTCAATGAGGTTCTGTGGAACCGTTATGGAACCCCTATACTTGAAAGATCTGGAACGCGCAAGGTACGACTACAGCGCCTTTAGCCCGGCGGTGAAGGAGACGTTTGGGCTCTCCCTGCGAGAAGCGGACCTGGCCCTTTGCACCAGTTGAGGGGTTTGAGGATTTAGGGTCATAGGTGTGTAGGATTTGGGTGCAAGATATTTCATTCAGTGCTGGAACCCAGCCCGCAGAATCGAACAGGTAGCAAAGAAGAAGTAAACCATGCTTATCTTCTGCTTATCTTCCCACGCCACAACAGTCCCCTCTCCAATCGAAAAACAAAGCTTAGGGCTTGGGGGTCAGAGGGTTAGGATTTAGGATTTCGGATTCGAAGTTTAGGGGCACGCTGCAGCGAAGGTCATAAGCCAGAAGCATGAAGTGCGTTTATTTGAGGGAGGGGGTGCAAGGTTGAGCGTGAGCGATCCGCAGGGAGGAAAAGATGGAGCCAGAAACCGGCAGAGTGAGAGAAAGAAGGCGTGCACCTGGACACATATATCGTCAACGACGCAAGGACTCCGCAAGGAAGACAGACAGACCGCATGCGAAGTTGACCCCATGGAAAGAGCGAATGAAACGGTGCCAAGAGGAGTCTGTAGTATGATGACAAAGAAGATGACGCTGAGCAGGAGGAGGATCGTGACGATGCTGCGAGGCTTCCATACTAGGCACTGCTCGGTGCTCCCAAATTGACTTTTGAACCATGGGATGCGCTCTGGACGAGCTCAGATGATGAACTTTGCCTTCTTCTTCTACGCAGCCACCTCCTTCGGCTACGGCGTGGCTCGTCAGGTCTTGGAGAGGGAAACACAACATCTCGCATGGCTCCAACAGTAGCCAGAGACTGCAAAGCCGCCTGAGTAACGACTGTCCCAACATGACATGCAAATCAGCCTTGAGTTGCTCTCGTGTTGGTGTTCATCTTGAAGGAACGCATAGGGTGCCGGGAAGCATTGTTCCCGAAGCAGCCGTGACTCCTCTGAAGTCTCAGCCGAACTCCGCATGGCGTGGCCACTTTGAGACTTTGCTCGGTATGTCTCATAGGGCCGTGACAACTTTAGGATGTTGGGTAGTTGGGGTAGTATCCGCTTTCTGCAGGCCATGGGGACATGGGGCTTTCGGCCGAGCCTCCCAGCCAGGGGGGATGCCGCATGAAGCTGCTAAAATTCTAAAACCTCCAAGAACTGGGCATGGATGCCCGCTGAAACTCAGACTTCCATATGCTCATCGCTGTGAGATGTTGTGATTCTCGCTGGCCTGGGTACCTCTAGGTTTGTCTGGTCAATTCCGAAGCTTTCAGTTAGCTATTCCCAAAATTGGAACATTTCCCCCTTACTCGGCGCAGTTTGGCCTTGTGCCTGCTATAATCAGGGCATTGGATTTCTTTGCACTGGAGTAGTGCACTTTCACCTTCGATTCTTTTCAATCCTTTGGAGCTTATTGCCCCGCTTTCGAAGCCCATGGCTACTTCATAACCCAGAGTGTGCTCCGCGGCCCTTCACTAGGTTTGCAACTACAAGCTGGGACCCAAGCTTGGGCCACGCCTGGGCTGCTGTGTCATGCCACTCGCCGAGCAGAGAGCGTCAGGTTTGTGCTCGAGTTGCATGGCTCTTGTCTGATTTTTTCCCGGACTGCATGTTTCCTTGCATGTTGGTGGCTCCGGGACTATGGGGACGATGTTCTGATCATTCCTTATGAATTTCGTATTGTAAACTCTCGAACTATGAAGCCTTGCGCCCCAAGTCCCTGGTCTGAGAGTGAAGCCCCAATATTTCGGGTGAGCACGGATGCCTGGATTGGCCCCTGGAGTGGTGGCCCTGCAGCCAAAAGTCTGAAAAGAGGGGTTCCTGGAACTTCAACAACCGCTTTCAGTTTATATGAAATGATGAGGGCTGGAGGACGAAAAACTCGTGATGCGTAGTTTGGGTCGCTGCCAGGGAGGTTTAAAAAAGCGCGGCCAGAGGCGAGAGCTACATTACCAAGAACCCCGGCCCATGACCCTGCCGTCGGAGGCTATCCAGCTACACTGTGGTGGTGATCAACCTGAATCGGCCCCTTCTGCCAGGAGCACCTAAAAGGGTTGGGGATATGAAGTTGTGAAGTCGATTCTTGGTCCTGGGTTGCGGGCGTCAGGGATTGGGCCTTGCCTTCTGGGACTGTTCAGCATGGACGGCAGTGTGGGTGTTTTCAGTGGTTCCAAACTCGGAAGACTTGCATCGCCTAAGAGGTTTCGAAGACCTTCGCCGATGCAGGGACAGGTCTAAACTGTCAGAATTCTCTCATTTCGGGACTGGGTTTTGGAAGGCCTTCGCATCCGGAAATTTGGGAGGTAAAGCCGGTGCGGCGCTGATGTCGCTGCTGCTTGGCATTGGCTGGGCCGGTCTCGGTACGAGCTTAGGGGCCACGTTCCAGCGTGTCCGGACCTCAGCTGAGGAAACTCAGAGAAGAACTTGAAGGTTTTTCCGGAGGCTTCTGAAGCAAAGGGTCAAATTTCTGAGGTCATGCAGGTCTTTCCACAGACCGACGGATGGGCCATAGGCCAGTCACCGAGAATTCACCGCCAGTCGAGCAGTTGGCCGTTGATTGCACCTGAACTTGTTTTACATGGGCCTGAAAAGGTTATGCCATGCACGTAACTGGTAGTAGGACCATGGGATGAAGTGACAGGAAACAGCCAGTAGATTCCAAACTGCCATGGACTAGAGGCTCGAGGTAATTGGAGGCCTGACGTGCAGACTGGCGCAAGCCAAGCCCCGGTGTGCTACATGTCCTTCGAACACACAACTTGGTTGTAATTTGATACAGGCCCTGCTGTTCTTTCCATGCAGCAGTTAACCTTTCAGTCGAAACAGCCAGCCCCGGCCCACGAGTCAGGCTTTCCTAAGCAACTCTTCCACTGTGCAGCCATGCTCTCTTAATGCAACTTCGTGTATTTCTTAGCTTAATTTGTGCTTTGGAGGCGTGCTCAAAGCAAGCGTTGGAGCTGGCGGGGCAGCTGGGTTACATGGTAGTTCTTCATGTCCTTATTTTTCTACATGCACACGAGGTCAAGGCTGTCCACATGTCGAGCGTCACGAAGAGAGGGACAAGGAAGGGGATGAGAGAGCTGGGGGGTTGTGTGGGTGGGACAAACTCCCTCGCAGACGTGACTTTTGAGGCAGTGCTGCCAGCATTGTACTTCGGCCTGATGGGTGTGCGCCCGGGACAAAGCATGCTGGGCAGCCTGGCAAAGCTCTGTTCTTTCCTTGAATCGATCCTTCTAGTGCTTGTATGTGCCTTGTTAGGGATTAGGCACAGGCAGTAGGCAGTGGAGTTCCGGGGTTTGGTACGTGAAGCCCAGGCATGAAGTTCTTTCCCGCATACAGCAGCTGCCTTCTGGCACTCTCAACCTTTGTCGTCACTTGCTGCATGGATGCGCAGCCCGGCTTTTCAAGATCCGAAGCTCGAAACTTCCTGCACACCGCAGTCGCAGTCATTTTTATCACGACAGCAGCAACAGCTTCGAGTCTGCTGCCTCTGGGATCCATGAGCACATCTTTAGCCATCGTGGCGCTCGTGTTCCTCGTTCTCATGCTGACCGCAGCAACTTGCTTACCCGATATTCAAGAAGAGAGGCCAAATCAAGGACAGGAGTCGGAGCCCATGCACATCATCATACAGCGTGCTGTGCTGACCTGGGAGTATTGGGTGTACATTGGCGTATTTTGCACGTGCGCCGGTTCTGGGCAGATGATCTTGACCAATCTGTATCAAATCGCAGATGCCAGTGGCTACGCTGAGAGAAGTGAAGCGCTCCTCTGCCTCGAGACTTGGGAGCCAGGCCTTACAGTTTTTGTAAGCGTCCTTGCTTTGTGTGGCCGAACGACCCTGCACGCCCTGAACCTCCTATAGAGCCTTCAAAACCCAAACTGACCTGTGCGAAGGACCCGTGCTGCCAAAATGTGAGGTGCTGTGCTTGCAGGCGGCCACAACATGCAATATGAAGATGCTCGAAGTGCTGCCAACATGAGAGAGGATGGAGCACGGCATTGTGCTGCAAAGAGTGAATAACTAAGCCAAGCGACAGGCAATCGTGTTAAACTGCGAGGACTAGCATGGAACAGCCGTCAAGGCCGAACTGCTGCCCGGGACGGTTGTGGCGCGCAGCAGGCAGTGGAACCTCGCCCGAACAAGCCGCCTCCAGAACACAGCAGGTGCGTTCCGACATAGACCGAGGGACGACACCCGCTTCGCACACCACAGCAGACTTGCCGATCCCTGAGAAAAGAGATGTAAGTTGTTGCCCAGCACGGTGCAAACGGGGAAAAGGCCGCCACGGCACGAGAACTTGGCAATCCGTAAGCAGTCAGCCTATCGAAAAGCACCGGAAGCGATGCACACCATAGCGCACACCATCCAGGCTTCGGAGCGAAGTTTTACGCCTAAGGCCACCTGAGCCTCAGGCGGAATTCTATGCGAGGATTCACGCTCGGGTCTGGTACCTAGCCGTCAGCCAGTGGAATACAGCCATGAGCCTAGACACCTCTTGAGCCGAACTGTAGGGGCACGGCTAAGACTTTGCGAAACTTAAGCCTCTCAAGACGTGAAGCTGAAGACCCTGCATCTGAAGATTCGTGCTAAGAAAGATTCTTGAGGTGAATTTTGGGAGCATGCTGGGGCGGCTCGGCTTCGGAGCCGCTTGTGACGTGCTTCGGCGCCGCCGCGCCTCCCGAACCCTCTTGTTTCTGCTGTGCAACCTGCCGCTCGGAGCACTAACTACCTAGTAGCTGAGTCCGTTAGCCTTAGCCTTCCTCTAGCAGCTGAGTCCTTTAGCCATAGCCTTCATGGGTATTCTGTGTAGGTAGATAGATAGATGGCTAGATAGACAGATAGATAGACAGATGTAGAATACACTATATGGGCCTACATGCTTTCAAGGGGTATGGATTGGGGGCCACTGGCTACTCGGAACAATACTAACACGAGTGCCATCAGACTGCAAAGCTGGAAAACAGTTGCATCTCCAAGCATGGCGAGCGAGACAGAAGTCAGGCTTTGTCAGGCACCATCCGCTAAGGCATCAGTGGGTCATGTGAGGCGTTGTTGAAGCAATTCTTGCCTCGTGAGGCCTCGTGGTGTAGATACTGGCCGTAGAAATTGGTTCGTATGATTCGCAAAGGCTTCCTATCTTTTTGCCTGCGCCCCAATCACACTAATTAAACCCCAAACTCCAGAAACCGCTCAAGTGCCGTAAGGCTTGGCATTGTGGGGCAAGCCCTCTTTTACATGGCGGCGGTCGGAGGGCAGGAGCTGCTTTTGCAACTCGGATCAAACTGGACAGGATCATCTGAATCTAAATAATGGCCCCCTAGCATAAGTCGAAGTTCGGCTTCAGTATTATATGGTTTGGTGTTCTTGCTGCGTTTTTTTATTTGATGGTTGCACGTTTGCAGGACTGGTCTTTGGATGTCTAAGGTATGCTGGCGCTGTGGTCACTGGATTCGGCTTTGGCGGGGGCTTTCCCACATTGGCCACCCCGCTGCAAAGAAGACCCTCTGCCACGCGATGAAGGAGACATACAGTTCGTACTGCTTCTGATGACGAAAAGACCAATAGCCGCGATCCCAAAAATCTCAATCACAAGAACAACAAGCAGTCCTCATACCAAGCGTTATAAATTGAGGACCCTCTTGAAATAGTACCGGGGGGGGGTGACTCGGCCTGCCACTATTTCCGGCACCTATTTTGGGAGAGGGGGGGGGCAGAAGAAATAGGTACCAGGACTCCAGACAAGAGAGTTACATAGCGAGAAAAGGAGAGACAAGTTTTGGTTTGTGCTGCCACGTCACTTGCTTTGTCGAGGCAAACATGTGGAGGAATGCAGATTCATGTAACTTTCAGGTTCTTGGGAAGAGAGAGAGAGAGAGAGAGAGAGAGAGAGAGAGAGAGAGAGTGAGCCGATTGCCTTTGACAGAGTCATGCAGAGTCCCATGAACCTCACCCGGCCTGGAAATAGTACCGGTACCTGTTTCAGACCCCCCCCTCGACGGGGTCCTCATGTTGTAAGAACAAGATCAGTCGGTTTATGACCAGGACGTCCAAGCGTGAACAGATCATGACAGAAAAAACAAGCCCTGTACATAGGAGCATTTGGATTACAGAGTCTAGGCTTTGAGGTTTGGGCAGTTCTAGTCTGTCAAAGCACTGAGAAGTAGCTATAACTCCTGGCACGAGCTTTGGGTTCGTATGCGACCTGGAGCCGAAACACAAACAAGTGGCAGATTTCAGTTTCGGGAGTTCAAGGTTACCGAACTGGCAGGTAAATGTCTGCGCGGCGCGCTGGGGCAGTGCCACACTCAGCGCTAACTGGACCTTCATGGATGCTGCGCCTTGGGCCTGAGAACACCCAGGGTATGCAGCCGCTTCAGGCGTGAGAGTTGGGTTTGGGCTCCATTTAGAATTCGGTGTGACTTTCCCGAATCCCACTGAAGGTGGGCAATGGATGCGCTTCAATCCTCTTTGGCAGCATTTTGGGAAGCTCTTCATATGATCGCCATGCAGACAGCAGCCACTCTTGCTTCGGGCCGCAGTGCTTCGCGCTGCCGCACATATTGATGGCATCGGCCTGCAGCTTCGTTGCACTGAGGAATCCGTTGCGGTTTTAAACTGCTGTTATAGAGTCCGCTGCTGCGCAACTCGACTTTCCATTATTTGGCTGTGCGCGACGGCTGTGTAATAAGCGGGCTTTACTATTGTCTTGCGATCTTCGCTTCCGTGGAGCTCTTCTAGCTTGCTGGCTTACAGCTACCAAGCATGAATGAGAGGTTCGTTCCTTCCTCGTAGCCAGTGGTTTCATTCTGTTGTTCCCAGTCTTCTCACAACATCAGCTTCTGCTATTTGTTGCCTGGTATTTTCGCATCCTTTCCAGTAGATGATGGCAGCGTTGTTCTCGCATCAGCGTTTGCTTTAGGGCTCTGTTCGCATCTTCTCGTACATACCTTGTACATACATTGCCTCAGAAGTCCTCTTACACATTCATACAACAGTGTATCAATATGCCATTGCACGACCTGCGCAAGTGCTTCACATTGTGCCCTGCCCATGCCGTTGTCAAGTCACTTGCTTGGATGTGTTTGTAGTTCTGCATGCTACTGCTCAGGCATGATGGACTGGCCCTTGTTCTGACGTTGCTTGTGCTTGCTTGTTAGTTCTTGTGTTTGTTTCTTCAACGTGAGGCGCAGTTCAAGGAAACAGCTGTCTATGCAATTCCAGGTTCTGCATCTTCAGCCCAATGGGGAGCATCCCCAAGATACGCCAAAGACAGTTTTGAATATCAAGACATAGCCGAAATGCGCTCGCCCTGGCAAGTCCAGCCCTGCAGTAGAACGGTGTGGTTGTCATCTCCTCTGACTTCGATGGAAACAGGGAACCTCCGCTTTTCCTCAAGCTGCATTTAGCACTTCGGGTGCCTGACAGAGCGAGATCTAGGGAGAATCAGTGCGAATCGAAAGCCATTCCAGCCGCCACCAATGCCGGACAACTGGTGATCTTGTACCGCTTCATTGCTTCAAGTGCATGTGCTGTCGTGTTCGTTCCGCTCCTTTAGCATGTCTGCTTCGTGATGCTAGTGCCTTGCAGGTCTAACTTGATCGATTTCCCATCTTGTCGCATGACGAGATCTTTGATTGCTATGCAGGCTTTCATGTTGGATGCATGCCATGTCGCTTCGCATTGCAAGACATGATGACGGGCATCGCACTTGTGAGTCTATAGACATGCTTCTCGGGGTCCTTTACTTCCTGAGCTGTTGTTGCCGAGGCGCTTGCGGGGCAGCCTTGTCCCTGGTGTTGATCTGGAAACACCCGCGCAACAGCGAGGTTCGACGATCCCTGTCTCAGTCGTTCAGGCTGCGCTCAGGAGTGGCAAACTTCGACATCACCTTTTGACACCCCTCTTGCCGTTTCGACAAGTCCACCGTGGTCATACAATGCTGCAAGCGCGGATCCGTGTGCTGCGAGCAGTCCAGATCGTCTATCTTCGACAGACTGACAGCGCTGACAACAGAGACTTGTCAGTGAATGAGGGGAGCGGTGAGATCGAGATCTGGAAGCCGGAAGAGCACAATAGAGCACACTGGCCTGAGGACGCTGAAGTCTGAAGATTCTGAGCAGGGAGAACGAAGCAGAATTATTTCGAACAAGATTTCTTGTATGATTTATACAAGGTTCTCGAAGAAAATATTTGCCACTACCCTTTGGTCCGACAATAAAAGAACAATGTAGAATCCGCAAATCGAAAACATAGTATATCATATGATTATATCTTAATCTGAATTTTTACGATTTGAAATTCTAATGATATAGAATTTGTTATATTCATTAGAAATTCTTATAGATGAATAATAGAAAAATATTCAATATAATCTCGGCATCGATTTGTGCGGGGCTAATCGGCCCTCACGCGTTGCCTAGCGCTGCTGGACCCTCTGGATGCAACGGCAGAGAGAGAGAGAGTGTGTGTGTGTGTGTGTGTGTCGCGCCGAAGGGATCTATTGCTAAATACTTGAAAATTGAATGGATATTCTCGGAATAATAAGAAAGATAGATTCTGATGAAGAGAAATTCGATAATGATATTGAATAAATGAAATCGATGATTATTATATGCCGGATCTATATTTTTCGATTCGAATTTCACGGCGTCGATAGAATCGATTCGTTTTTATTGTGGGTATTTTTTCTAGCAACTTTTTAAAAAAATTATTTCTATTAAATAAACCCGACCACGCCGGACCCCAAACCCAATTAAACTAAATTTGAATTCTATTTTGCTGAGATTGGAGATGAAATTAGTGGGTGCGTAGTCGGATCTGAGATTATAATCGATCTTAGAAATCTAAAAGAAGAGCGCGACGTAAAATCTGGAATCGAAAAAGAAAGAAAATTTTCGTCGAAAATGAAAAGGTTGCGTGACGATAATTATTTATAAGAGATAAATATTTTCTATTAGGCATTATGATTTTGGCACGATTATAATTATCTTCTTTTGATAAGATTTGGAATCATTTTATATTTATGAATGAAAATAAATTAAAATTTCTATATAGAAAGAAGAATCATATTTTTTAGAAATCTTTGAATTATTCGAAGTTGGATTTATCTGAAATAAGATGGATTTTTTGATTTGATATATATTATGAATGATTTGTATTTGGCTCTAGATAAAATGATTCTGTCTTTGATAAGGTTTTGTTGTAGTTGGTCTAAGATGAGGGTCGTTTCTACGAGAAATATTCTGAGATTCTTTGGATCTATATTTAATATGTTCGATTCTATTTGGGAGGATGCTATATGTCGCGGATCGGCAATTGAAATCGACTCGAGAAATCGATAATTAATTGATCTAGAAAATAAGCTTGGATTTTCCCTCTGCCTGTCTTCCCGGTCGATAGCTACGAAGATATTCTATTTCTAGAAGATAAGATTGGATAAGAAATTTCTTTTGAATTAGAGAGATTTAGATCTGATATATGATGTTAAAAGAAAACGATCTTAGAATCTTCGAGCGTCCTTCCGAAAAGAAATTGATCTTAGCCACTTCGAAAGGTCCGAGAGATCTTAGCATTTTCGAAAATCCTCAAAGAAGATCGGTTCCAGCAATTTCGAAAGATCTCAAAGAAGATGGATCCTAGCGACTTCGAGAAATTCCGAAGAAAGATGGTTTTAGCGATTTCGAATGATTCTAAAAGGAATGATCTTCTTGATTTCAGGGATCTCGAGGCAGATTGATTCTAATAGCTTCGTTCCCTTATTATTGATCTCAATTATTTCCAAGATCCCAAGACAATTAATCTTCGTAGATTCGAAGGGCCCCGAAGAAGGCTAATAATTTGAAGAATTCCAAAGAAGATTGATCCTAGCGGTCTCGAGCAATTTCAGAGAAAATTGATTCCAATGACTTCGAGGCATTTCAAAGAAGATTGATCCCAAGAATTTCGAGAAATTTCAAAAAGATGGATCCTAGCGACTTCCAGGGGCCCCTAAAAAGATCGATCTTAATGGCACGGCAAGATCCCAAAGAATTTTAATCGCAGAGATTTCAAAGATTGCTCAAAGAAGATTAATTATCTTTGGCGGCCTTTTTTATAAGATAATCAATACTATTCTAGTATTATATATTTTCTTAGATATCTTTAATCTATATAAAGAATAAATAATTATTAGATTTTGCTCCCAAGTTCTATATAGAAATTTTGAATTTCTCAGATCATACGATTTTTTTTGACATAAATATATTTTGATTTTTGAAAGATTTTCTTCTTTGACGAATTTTTGATGTAGAAATTTAGAATTTCTATTGTAATTCGAATATTTTATCTTAATTTCTGGCTCTCCGAAATGCTGGAGGTCTCAATTAATATATAGAATTCAAGAATTAGAAATTCATAATTTAGAATTTCTGGATTTACGAAAATTATTTCATAAATATTTCGATCTTTAATTATTCAAAATCAATCAGAAAAATTCAAGATCATCAAAAAAATTATTTCAAATTCATATATTCAGCCTACTATCAAAATAAATAAAATATATTTTATTCTTTTTTGAAATGAGGAATATAGACAAATATTTGCTTGAATTTCAAAAAAAAATTAAATTCGGATTTTATATTTTCTTAAAGACGAGATCTAATAAATAGATCTGTATCTGAATCTAGATATGCGAATATCTATATTGCCAATAAATAAATATATTTATCAAGAAAATCGAAAGATCCGAGATTTCGATAGATATTACCATTCATCTCGAATTTTTGGATTGTTCAGATTCTTAATTCGAATAATTCTTAAAAACACCGATTTAATCATGAAATGAAGTTTGGAGAAACCCCTTGGATAAAGATAAATGGCAAATAAAAATAGATATGTTATCTATTAGCATCGCGATGATTTCATCAAAAGGCGTAAGTTCTCAATTCAATTATTTGAATAAAAATATTGTAGAAATATCTTTCATCTAAGAGATAATAAATTCGTTCTTTTTGGAATTTATCGCCTCCAATTATCGCCATCTTAAAAGCATAATTCGATCTCAAGATTTTAGATAATGAAATAGAAATATGAATTAATGAAAAATATAAAATATGAACGATTCGGATCTGATAAATTCGAATATAAGATTAATCATTTAATAATTATGAGATAAGAATATATGAAATCATATATATATATACCGATATATAAAAATCAGAATCTTAATATAAACAGATTATATTATTTTCAATTTTTTTTGGCATAAGTGAGAATATCATTTCTTCAAATCTAAATTTATAACCAAATATTCTCCATTTATTCAAGAATATTCCGAAAGAAATCTATT
>CAJNJA010013649.1:0-12565 GCA_905231915.1 Symbiodinium necroappetens | reverse complement strand
TATATATATGTGTGTATGTATGTACACGTTTTGGATACATGTACATGTGTGTAGGTATAAGTAGATCGCCCCATGAGCACATATACGAACACACACACATATATATATATGTATGTATGTATGTATGTATATATATATATGTTTGCATATGTATATGCGTGAGGCATGCTAATGTGACCACGCCTGTGAATGTTTGTCTGGGTATGTATGTATGTATGTATGTATGTATGTATGTATGTATGTATGTACATATGTATGTACGTATGTATATATACACACACATACATATATATATATATATATATTTATATATGTTTATATTTATATATATATACAAATATACATATATATATATATATACATGTACATATATCCACACCGAGGCATATGCAACGAATAGTTGCGATGATTTGGCGTGAAAACCGCGACAATACCACCGGCGATAGCCACAAAGCCCTTGGACCTGCAGCCTAAGCTCCTAACGAGGCCCAATAGGCAACGAGCATTAAGCCCATACATCTGTAACATGCAAAATGCAGCCATCACTTGTCCGCCTTCTGTATCTGTTGTTGCTGTTGTTGTTGTCGTTGTTGTATCTGCAGCCAGTATGTTCACACATCAATTGAGCAAGAATCAGACTCCACAGGACCGCCGTGCATATCTGCGTGTACACATATTTCACGTCTACAAGTATTAGCGCATTCACGATAATTCTTGTGGTTAGGATTTGGAATTCTTGTTGTAATTGTAGCACACTTGTCGTCACTCTTGTCACTGTTGCTGTTTTTACTGCTGCAACCATTGACCTTTTCCAGGAACGCTGCATGAAGTCGTAACCCTAATGGCCCTAATCCCTAAGCACGACTTTCGGAGCCCTAATACTCCTAAAACTCTAAACCCTAATTTCCCCGCTCCAAACTCGAATCCCTTAGCCAGAAACCTTAAAACTCAAATTCACATTGATGAGGCAACGCACAGTGTCAGTAGTTTCCCTAGATTGGGGGAATGGGTTTATCAGGAATACTACGCGGGACCTCAGAGGACTATCGTTAGGATCCATTCCCCGCATTCCCTACTAAGAAGCAGGTCTAAGGGGGCATTCTCTGGGGTTTAGTGGGGTTTATACGGTTTTTAATACAGTGTTCTAGGGTTTAGTAAGCATAAGATCGGGTTTCTAGGGTTTCTTAAGTTTTAAACGGGGTTTTCTGTGCCTACTTAGGTTTTATGATGGTTTTCGAGAATTTGGGGTTTAGGCTTTGGGCTTGGGCGTTCAGGGTTTGAGGTTTTTGGTTTAAAGTTATTCATAAACGGGCTCTACAGAGCATTACAGGGCTTTTATCAGCCAGGGTGCTAGGGTGGTTGTGTGCTTAAAGGCGTAGAAGGTATCCGACAACGATGACTGTCGGAAGGGGTTTTGGCAACATAAGGGTCTCTTTCCCAGGGATCTTACATTCGGCGTTCTGCGTCCCGGAAGCAGCATGGTTTAGGGTTTAGGGTTTAGGTCCTGTACTTCAGGGCTTGGGGGCCGTTTATGCAGTTTGTCAGGCCATCGTCCAGGAGTATGTTGCAGAGCCGCTTCTTCTCGAGGGGTTCAAGTGGGATGCCAGGACGATGATGCGCTCAAGCTTTGCAAAAATGTTCGACTTCTCTTGTCTATACTATACTATACTATACTATACTATACTATACTAGACTATGGTACGCCATAAAACTTCTAGCCGTAAAGGGATGGCGGTGGGGCTATAGGGATCCATTACCCCATTTCCTACCAAGGGCCAAGCCCCTAAACCCTAAACCCTAAACCCTAAACCCTAAACCCTAAACCCTAAACCCCTAAACGGACTTGTATGGAAGGTTATTCGACGAAAAAGCGCTCAAATGGTTACGATGTGTCCGCAACTAACAGGTATTCTGCAACCCTAAACCCTAGATAGGAGGGTTTGATGAGAGCCCCCGAGCCTCTAGCCATACCTACTGCCTGCCCTAAACGCTCAACCCTAAACCTCAATCCCAAACCTACACCCAAACCCCATACCTAGACCCCTAGGTCCTGAACCTTGAACTCTATGAACCTACCCTAAACCCTAAACCCTAAACCCTAAACCCTAAACCCTAAAACCTAAACCTGGGCCTGAACGGAAGCCGAATGCTAAACGTAAGCCTGAAACCCTAAGCTTAAACCTTAAATCTCAAGCCTTAACCATACATCCTAAGACCCAAAAGCCCTATGGGGCAACCGTAACGCTGATGTAACCTCGAACCTAAGCCCCGTTTTGCTTAACTTTAACCGCCAAACCTGTGAGCTTTTAATGTTAAGCCTTGTCTGCTTTTTGCTTTTCCGGTTTCCTAACGTAGAAGCCAAAAACGTTGGAACATGAGTATGCCGATACTCTTAAGTCGAAGTACAGGGGGTCCCAGCACCAGTCATCCCCAATGTAAGATCCCCTTTTCTGGGAGTCTCACTTTGTCCAAACCCTAAACTCAAACCCACTTTTTCCAAACCCTAAACTTAAACCCACTTTTTCCGAACCCTAAGCTTGAACCCACTTGTTCCAAGCCCAAAGCTTGAACCCTAAGCCCTAAGCCCTTTAAGCCCTATCATGGAGGAAGGAACTCAGGGCTCGGGCTCCCTTTTTTGAAGGGCTTAGAGCTAGGTTCCCCAGTAGTACCCTTTTGCCCTTTTTCTTTTTGGGTTCCCTTACTAAAACCTAATAGTAGGGAAGAAAGGGTACCCTTATGATTAAGGGGCTACTGGGGAACCTAGAGAGCTTAGGGTTTAAGGACACCTTGAGGAGTCCTTTAACAATGTGAACAGCTCTACAACCGGTATTGATGGTTTTTTTTCGTTATTTGGGGTAATGTAATCTAGTTGGGAGTTTCCGAAATTAAGGGGTACCTTGATTTGGGGTCCCTATAATAAGGATCCTCCTATGTAGGGTAGTATATTAGGGTCCCCTATTTTCGGAAACCCCAAGTTCGTCACGCAACACCTATCTCATGTCCGAGACCTGGCATAGTTTAGGGCCCCCAAAAACGCTGTATGCGTCCTAACACCCCTAAGCGCTAAACCCCTAAGTCCTACATCGAAAGAAACACTCTTAACCGTAGCATAGAGGCATCAATACTTACCAACACTATTCCTTAAGGGTCTAGAAATACCCAGAGATCCGATTCTACTGTAAATCAACCCTACACCCTGACCCCTAAACCCTAAATCCTAAACCTAAACCCTAAACCATCATGAAGGCCCCGATATTACACACTAAATCCCCCAAGCCTGAAAGCCCCAAACCCTAAACCTTAAACACTCAAGCCCTAAATCCTAAAACCTAACCATCATTAAGGCCCTAAATGACTCGTTCAAGATCATGAAACCGGAAGTGCTCCAAGCCGCGACGAGAGGAATGTCCGGGTACCTGGCAAAGATCATGATTTTGCCCATAAACCAAATCGTGGCCTCGGTCAAGAGCACAAACTTGACCGGTGAAGAAGCTCGCGGTGTGATAGCAGCATACCGCGAGTTTGTGGAGGCAGAAACGGGGGATGGCGACGAGGCTCCGGTGGGAGCAAAAGCAAAACAGTCTTGCTCCGTCATCGATCGGATTTGTCTTTCCGACTGAGACAGCTGAAGACCGTGCGGAACTCTCTGAATGGAAGGGCACAGGACTCGTGCAGGTCAGCATTCGTGATTCGCTGCTCAAGCGCTCGGTCTGGAAGGCAGGCATGCTACGTCAGTCACCCCCTGTGTGTATTTGTCTGTCGTCGGATGAAGACGAACCTCAGTGAGGCCAGCACGAATCAGCAGGATCGGCGAGTCCGATGTACAGGAAGAGACCTGTTTCTCTGGCTTTGTCATGACCGCGAATCCGCGCCAGATTGAGCTTGCGAATGCGGACTAGTACTCGTCCATGGCCACGAATGGACTCAGGTCTTTGTGCACTGACATGTACACGGACTAGCATGGTACCGAGACTAGTACTCGACCATGGTCATGGACGGCCGAGGGGCCGAAAAGCCCTTGAAACACGAAACCCAAAACCAAAGGCAGAACGCTAAAGCCTTAGGGTTTAGGGTTTAGGGTTTAGGTGTTTAGGTGTTTAGGTGTTTAGGTGTTTAGGGTTTTAGGGTTTAGGTTTTAGGGTTTAGGGTTGAGGTTTTAGGGTTTTAGGGTTTTAGGGTCTTAGGTTTTAGGGTTTAGGGTTTAGGTTTTAGGTGTTTTAGGGTCTTAGGGTTTAGGGTTTATAGTTTAGGGTTTAGGGGTTTTGGGGTTTAGGGTTTTAGGGTTTAGGGTTTAGCATTTAGGTGAATGCTAAAGCCCGCAACCCTAGTGCCAGGAAGGAATTTGCCCTGAACCCTACTTGGAGGCCCAGGGGACTTAGTAAGCCGGTCATAAGTAGGGTTATACTTAGGATAACTCCATTTAGGGTACTTATAACTCTACTTATAACCGACTTACTAAGTCCCCTGGGCCTCCAAGTACGGAACAAGCTGTAGATCCTGGGCTTCGTAGCAAAGCCCTCGCGTAAACCCTGACAAACCCGAGTTTTTTCGGCAGGCTCCTTATCAGACTCAACATGTAATACCCCTAAGTCCTAGACCCTAAAACCCTAAACCCTAAAGCCTAAACCGTAAACCCTAAACCCTAAACCCTAGTTTGAGGCTTTTTGCGGCTTCTGCTTTTGTGAGGATCTATGTTCTGCTTGTGCCGGACAGCTCCGGGCGACAGCTCCATGCGTTCATGTCTCAGGCCGTGGGATTCGCGGGTTTCGGTTTTTCTTGTTTTTTGGGAAGTGTTTAGGGTTTCGGCTTTCGGGGTTTCGGTTTTTTTTTTGTACAAGGGCTTAGGGTTTAGGCTTTCGGGGTTTAGGGGTTTAGGGTTTAGGGGTTTAGGGGTTAAGGGTTTCGGGGGTTTTGGGGAAAGGGTTTAGGGTTTAGGCTTTCGGGGTTTAGGGGTTTAGGGTTTAGGGGTTTAGGGGTTAAGGGTTTCAGGGATTTGGGGAAAGGGTTTAGGGTTTAGGCTTTCGGGGTTTAGGGGTTTAGGGTTTAGGGGTTTGGGGGTTTAGGGTTTAAGGGTTTCGGGGGTATTTGGTGAAAGGGTTTAGGGTTTAGGGTTTAGGGTTTTTGGGGTTTACTGTAGGGGTCTTAAGGATTTCGGGGAAAGGGCTTTAAGTTTAGATTTTCAAGTTTAGGTCCCAGATACGACGCGATACTCTGGAGCCTACGCCTTAACCTTAGATGGGGTCTGTAGGAGTTTGCAGCTTTGCCTTGAGGTTGACGGGGCCGATGTATGGTTCTGTTGCCCTGAAACCATCAAGGATTCATCTTGCTTCTTGAGGCTCCTATAAACCATAGGCCCTAAACCCTATGCCCTAAACCCTAAACCCTAAACACATACCTTAAGCCCTAAACTCTGACCTAAGAAATTGCTAAAGGCTTTCGCTTATTCGTCGTTTCCTGCAGTGCGGAATTCGGGTGGTTCCGAAAGGGATGGCATGCCATTCAAGGCTGTCTTGAAATGAAGGGTAACGTAGGGTCCTGAATATTTCTTTCACAGAGTTTTGGGCACCTTGCAGTATAGTCCTGTAAGGACTACAAGACTATAACGAGATAGTTTGCTAAGTATTCTGGATTAAGGAGAGCCCTCAAAGAGCAATACGCCCTAAACCCCACCCTAAACCCGAAACCCTAGGAAGCCTAAACCCTTAATGAACTCTTAAAGAACACAACGTCGGATTGTCAAAGCCGCACCCTAAACCCCAAACCCTAATCCCTAAACCCTAAACCGTCACCGCTACCGGAAAGGACGGGCTTGCACGGGTCTGCGTGGACCCGTATGAGGTGCCAACGAAAAGGCGCCGGGATAATGGATAATACGGGTTTAGGGTTTAGGGTTCAGGGTTCAGGGTTTAGGGTTTAGGGTTCAGGGTTTAAGGCTTTGGGTTTAGGGTTTAGGGTTTATCTAGGGCTTCGATAAGGGCTTCAGGTAGGTGTTCGTGGTTTTTTTTAGGCGGTTTAGAGACTCCGAAAACACATGATGCAGGAGTGCTCCTTAGTCTGCGGAGGGGCCTTCATTTGGGGACGTTTCGTTAATTTTCTGGCTTGCTGGGTCTCTGGGTTTCTGGCTTACTGTCGAGGTGCGACGACGACGACTATACAGCTTCTTTGAGTGCTACTACTACCTCCCCTGTGTTCATTCGGTAGCCATGTTGCGATTAGAGCCAGCGATATAACTGGGCATGACAGCTGGCCAAGGTGTAGCTGGTTGGTTAGTTTAGGGTTTGGGGTTTAAAGTTTAGGGTCTAGGGTTTAGGGTTTATCACATCATTTGGAAATTTCACCCCTGCGGTTGAAGCCAGCAATTTTACCAGACCTGATCTCCCCTGTGCCCCCCCAAAACTACGCACTATTGTGGGCTTGCCGACGGATTGCTTGTGATTGGTTCATGGGCTTTTCCGGCGGGTCCGGCGGGGGTGCCCCCCCTCAGAATCTGGGTGTGCTGAAACGACCGCATCTCGTACTTTATGATGCTCGATCTGGTCAATCTAGGGTCTGGATTCTGTCATAGACATTATACTGACAGAAATGACAGAGGCGCGAGCCTTCACGCGCGCGCACGCACACAATAAAGCAGACACATATACGTGTTCTACGACAACAACCAACACACACACACACAGAGACGCACAGAGACACACACACACACACGCACATTTTTACATAGATACATTTGCAGACAGGGAGGGAGGTAGGGAGATTGATAGTTTCCTCGATAGACGGATAGACAAAGATAGACAGATAGATACATGTTAGACATTAGATAGATAGATAGACAGACAGACAGATAGATAGCCAGGAGAGGTTCATGCATATATATATATGTATATATATGCATACATGCATACATGCAAAGCTACGTACATGGAGACATATACGTGCATAAATACGCACATGCCTACATACATATGTGCACGCACACAGACATGTCTCCTCCCCTTTCCATGTCCCGATTTTGTGTCTTCCTAAGCCCCAAGTCCTGGATGTGATCCTGAATCTGTTGTTTTTTCCTGAACTCTCGGGCCGTACAGTGCAGTGCTGAGGGCTTAGCAGAGATCCTGAATCAGCTTTTGAACTCTGCTGCATAGGGGCCATAAAGTAGGAGGTTGATCAGGTAGCAATCGTACTCATTGTGATTCCCGCATACAATGGCAAATTGTAGCCCCGCCAAGCTCTGGTCCACTTATTCAAGCTTCTGAATTTAAACTGTAGATCCCTGATTGATAAGCCTTATCCGAATAGCATTGCGCTGAAAGGAAGAGGGTCTCTCAATCAGGAATCCACATTTGGGTTCGAGGTTTCGTATGAACCTCCATAGCAGACTTGAGAACGCGACAACCCGCTAAGAGCCCTTGTTGAAGCCCTAGCAGAAGCACTGGGGGGAGGAACCTCCACAAACAGCTCTCGCACCTCACGAACTATAGCGTGGGGGCCCTGGCATTGGGCAGTCTTGTATGTCTTCATGTTGGTTTATACTTCCCGGTGGTGTGCTGACCTGCTGGGACGTGCGGCTTGGTAAGATCCACTTGCTTCGGAGAATGTGCGTCATGGTGGGATGTGCGGTCCATCGCACTTTTCTGGCCGGGAGGATGGTAAAATGGACGTGCATATTGAACAAAGTCGGAAAGAATCTAAATCAATCTAAGCTTGTCCTGCCCACTTCTTCTACGGTTTGGGCTTTCGGCATCCCGTACCTCCTTTTTCAAGGGCGCTCAGGTTGCTGGGACTTTTTTTGTCTTTTTTGTGGTGGTTGCGACGCGACTCCGGGGGAGTGGGCCTCCATCCTCGGGGTCCTTGCAGTCCGTCCCTCTCGGGGTTTTTGGGGGGATCCTGGGAGCTGGTGGCAAGGAGGGTTTTCGGGTTTTCGGGTTTCGGGCTTTAGGGTTCAGGGCTTTCGGGTTTAGGAGTTTAGGGCTTTAGGGTTTAGGGCTTTCGGGTTTAGGGTTTAGGGCTTTAGGGTTCAAGGTTTTCGTGTTTCGGATTTGTGGTTGTATGATGTTCGGATGTAGGACAATGTCGGATTTGAGGGTCGGGATTTAACTAGAGCTTAGGGTTTTTTTGGTCAAGCCGCAATGTTTTTGGTTGTGGTGGTGCGGGCAGAGCAACGCATACCAGCTTTGCATTTGTTGGGACTGTGGCCTGCCGAGGTGAGCAAGTTGTCGGACAAGTATGTCCACAATTGTGATCCCAGTGACGGTGGTTACGGACACTTGGTTTCGTTATTTTTTCTCGGAGCCGTTTCGGGGCAATACCAGAGCTGCTACCAGTAGTCTGTAATCTGCAACCATGCTGACCCTAAACCCCTAAACCCCTAAGCTCCTAAACCCTAAACCCCCAAGCTCCTAAACCCCTAAACCCCTAAGCTCCTAAGCACCACCGATACCCAGTTTCGCATTTCCTGGCATTCGCCGAAACCCTTGGTCCTCAACCATCCTAAGCCTTCAGAGCTGAGCCCAACTCAAAGAACCCTAAGCACCACAGTTTGACCCTAAACCGCTATTCACCGAAAACACGCGCGTTGCCTGTGCAGATCCGAACCCCCCCAACCCGAAACCCGAAATCGGAGAAGAGCCCGTGTCGATGCTTTCACAGGTGGATAAACAATCCTGGTGAAGCCTTAGCACAGCCTGGGCTTTTGTTAAGGGAATTAATTTAAGTTACCACAGTAGGGTTCTATAGTAAATAATATGGTTTCCTTATCATGGTAACTTAAATTAAATCCCTTAACAAGAACCCAATTGCACAGCCTTTAAGAGAGATGCTTGGAGGCCTTTTTCAACATCGGACCCCTGGGTAGCAGAGCCGAAACCCCAAGCTCTCGAACTTGGGCTTCTGGCTAAGGGAGGTTAATCTGAGCCATCACGATTCCTCGGCAAAAATCTACGGTTTAGGGTTTTAGGGTTTAGGATTTAGGGTTTTTAGGGTTGGGTTCTCCAAAACTCTACACCGTATCGAGAACTGCTTCAAGCACCTTGCACTCACCGAAAAAAAGACCTTCCCACAAACCCTATAGCCCCGAATCTTAGAACCCGCCGTGAACAGGCCATTCAATCGCTAAGCTTTTAGATGAATCCCCCAGAAGTCTAAATGGGAGTTTCCACGGGAACAAGGGGTACCTTATTTTGG
Organism: Symbiodinium necroappetens; assembly: GCA_905231915.1. Classification (NCBI taxonomy): domain Eukaryota; class Dinophyceae; order Suessiales; family Symbiodiniaceae; genus Symbiodinium; species Symbiodinium necroappetens. Next base: position 3,385 of record CAJNJA010013649.1, on the reverse strand, counting down.
CGTCCTTATAATGGGGATCCTACTATTTAGGGTACTATGTAAGGGTCCCCTATTTCCGGAAACCCCCCAAATTCCAAGGATGCAAGCGGAGTCTCCGTGCAGTGTTGGAACGTCTGAACCTAGAGGCCGGGTAGGAAGTCGGAAGGAATCAAGAAGATCCAAAAGAAGTTTAGGGTTTACCAGCACCCCCCAAGTACCCTTTAATAGAGCCCTTATGGTCCTTAATAGTGGGTACTTAGGGTATAATAGAGGGTAGTTGGGGGGTGCTGGTAGGGTTTCCTGAAGTTCAGGATTTAGGGCTTAGGCATGATAGCCAGGATAGCCATGGTGCCTTCGGCCTTGTAGGTTGAAGTATATGGGGGTCCCCGAAAATGGGGGGACCCTAATACAGGATCCTTAGTATAAGGACCCCAAAAGAAGGTACCCTAATTTTCGGAAAGTCCCATATACAATTTCGACATGGCGTGGAGGGTCTCCACAGCTGGTCTTAACAAGGGGCTAGCGGTGTTGAATAGAGCTGGGGAGTTCGGAAACATATGCTGAAGCTCCATTGCGTTGCTTTGACTTCGGGATCAGGGATTGCGGCTGAGCAGTTCAGTGTTTCTGGCTTGCACTTCGGGGGGCCTGTAGCTTGAGAATCTCGCGGCTTGCAGTCTACATGGCATTTTTGAAAGCCGTAACACTCAGCTTAAGCCATCAAAAACCCTGAGCATGTCCGCATGACGATGTTTCTAACGTCATGCGGACTTAGATTCGGGTGTCCCCCCCACTAAACCACCCATGTTAGACGCTGTGCAGTATTCATTATGTGCCAGCATCGTCATAGCCTTCCTCCTCAACACAAGAGCCCCAATGCGCCGAACCGTAAGCTTGGCGCCACCCAACCCCAAGCCTCTGTAAGCAACCCTGCAACTAGAGGACGAGTGTCCCGAAAGCAGTGGAGCAGCGATGTAGTCAGCGCCGCGAGACCTAACATCATCTCATCCATCCAGTCCTCGATCCGTCCCTCCATCCTTGCGTCCTTTCATGCCACCACCCAACTATCCCACCATCCCATCATCCCTCCATCCCTGCATACCTCCATCCAGCCATCCATTTATCCATCGATCCTTCCATCATCCATCCAGCCAGCCAGCCATCCATCCATGCATTCGTCCATCCAATTCCATCCATCTACCCATCCGTCCGTCCGTCCGTCCATCCATCATTCACGCCGGATTGTCCATTCCGAGCACGAATCGTCGCAGCACCACACGTGTTATGCCGGTTCCCGCAACGACAAAGTGGTTCCCTTCATGTACTGGCAGGACACGGCCAAATGATGCTCCCATCATGTTCTGGCGGACTTCAGGGACGTGACCTGAATGCTTCTCCCCCAATGACTTGCGAGGTTCGAAAAATTTTGAGCCTGAACTGGACATGCCGCCACAAGCGTAAGCATGAGATTTACAATTCACAATGACTATGTGCTTTCCGGAGGATGCGGACGCGCCAGCATCACACCGAGAGGGCTGTTAGGCCTGAGCCGCACACAAGCAGATGCCGTGGACATGCCGACCTCACCGAAAGGTTGCTAACTCCGAAGAAGAACCGGCACAGAACGCCTACGCACAGCCAGGCGCGCCCAACTCGAATCGTCACGGCAGCATGCGCACGCAGAGCGCCCTCTTGGGGGGCGCGGCGACTCGCTCTGGCCGTGCACCATGCTGTGGCTAACACAGAGGCTGAGTTTGATGAAAAGAGATAGCCTCACATCATACTACCCATAGGCTCCACAATAGTTCCTTTTTGTGGCTTGTATTTAGGATCCTATAAGGTAATCCCAAAAAGGAACTACTATCCCTCAACCCTTAACCCTGAACCCTAAACCCTAAGCCTTAAACTTTGCCTTAAACCCTAAACCCGACACCCTAAACCCTAAACCAACCCTACGCCCTAAACCCTAAACCATTATGCGAGACTAGGGGGAGGATTTCTGGCGCGACTTGGGGGCGCTGGTGGCGGACACTCGGATTACGGGCGAATCCTTGCGGCCCCTCTTGAGGTTCCTTTAAGGGTTTTTTTGAAGGGTTTTAGAGGGGTTCCTTTAAGGCTTCCTTGGGTTCGTTTAAGGGTTTTTTTGAAGGGTTTTATAGGGGTTCCAGTAAGGCTTCCTTGGAGGTTTCTTTTTTGGGTTCCTTTAAGGGTTGCTTAAGGGTTTATAGGGGTTCCTTTAAGGGTTCAGTGGGTCCCAGAGTTTGGGGTTTAAGGGGTTTGGGGTTTATAGGGCTTAGGGTTCACGGGGCTTGGGGTTTGGGGTTGAGAGTTTAGGGTAAAGGATTGACAACTGAAGTCTTGAGTGGGTTCAGGAGGCATTGGCTATGGACAGTTGTCTAAACCAGGGCTCCTACTTACTTCCCAAACATAGTACGGCACCCTTTAAAAAAAGGACCCCAGAAGGGATCCTGATTTAGAGAACTAGGTGTTGTTGATCGAAATCTTGCATCACCTTAAGGACCCTAAACTCTGGGATAGTATGGTATATTCCTTATCATGGGTACTGCAGGATGTATATCATCAACCGTATCCGTAGTAAAAGCCCTAATTACCCCGACCGGACTTGGAGATGCTTCTTTCGGGGTTTAGGGCTTAGGGGGTTCCTTAAAGGGGGTACTATAAAGGGTTCCTGTAAAGGGTTCCAAACCGGTACCACAAGGGTATCGGGTTTAGGTTTTTTTTTAAAGGGATTTTAGGGTTTTTAGGGTGTAGGGTTTCGGTTTTACCAGGGATTCAGTTTGAAAGGGTTTCGGATTAGGGACATAGGTCCAGACTGACGCCTGCTCACAAAAAAGCATGAGAAAGAGAGCACTGCTGAAAAGTTGTGGCTTTTGTACCTGGGGACAGCGCCTGGGAAGCCTTTTTCCTCTAAACCCGGAACCCCAGAGCTTTTAAAGTGCTAAAACCCAGCGCTATGACAGCTTCAAGACTGGACGCTTAGACTCACGGATTTTGCTCTTTTCGAGAGTTCAGGACACCGTGGCCGCCATTACCGACCCGCTTCTCCGCACGTGTTCCAGCGAGGAGGGTTGGGGCTTCAGGGTTCATGAGGCTTGAGGGGTTTTGGGGTTTAACCCTAAACCCTAACCCCTAAACCCCTAAACCCCTAAACCCCTAAATCCCTAAACCCCTAAACCACTAAACCCCCAAACCCTAAACCCTAAACCCCTAAACCCTAAACCCCATAAACCCAGGGTTCAAGCTTGAAGGTTTAGGGTTTAGGCGGGCTTTTGGCTGAGGCGGGGCCTAGCGGCCCGAGCCTCTTTCGGCTTCAGGCTTTCGGGTTTTGTTTTTTAGGGTTTAGGGCTTTAGGGTTCTAGGGCTTTTTAGGTCTGCCATGCGCCGCCGA
>CAJNJA010013648.1:1650-12565 GCA_905231915.1 Symbiodinium necroappetens | reverse complement strand
TTTTTTTTTTTTTTTTTTTTTTTTTTTGGGGGGGGGGGGGGGTCCAGAGCTCAGGATCAGGTATGTAGATGTATGTAGTAATTGTTTGGGTTTGCAAGGGAGTGCTGGGTTTAGGGATAAGGGTTTACTCACAGGAAAGAGCTTTAAGGTGTTGGGTTCTATAGAGTTTGGTTTAGGTTTTGTTGAGCGGCGTTAGTTTGTCACTGTATTAGCCGGGTAGTGCGGCGCTTCGGACAACCGCGTAGCGCCCTAATGCCCCCCCAAACCATAAGGGCAACCCTTCAGAATAGTAGGTCACGAGCCCTTAACTTTCGTGCACTTTAGTTCGAACGTCTTGAGACGCATCCGAGTGGGTTTTTTCAGTCAGTCTGACTTGGAGCCACTGGTAAAACGCCAAACCAGGCGAGGCTAAGCTATAGCACCCTGAGTGCTCCAAAAAAGAGGGCCTTATCAGTTGGACTGGGGTTCCATTGAGGGTCCTTCAAGGGTTCGATGATGGTTCTACATGAGCTTAGAGGCTTAGCGGTATATAGGCGCCTTAGTAGTTCGAGCAGGGTGTTTCGCTAAGGGTCTTTCAAGGGCTCTATGACGGCTCTATCGGAGTTTGGAGATTTATAGGGACGTAGGCTTTCAGGGTATACTTTCATCATACTAACAATAGTCACAATATTCTAAGAGCAAAACTGAATTACGGTTATTTTAGCAATAAGAACAAGGCTATATGACAACAATACTAAGGAACCCTACCGAACCTTAAGGAATCCTCGCCTAGTCACTACAGCTCCTTTATTTCAACAACCTAGAGCCCAAAATCCTGGCTCCCGATTAGCTTCAACAGTATACCTCTGGTACAGAAGCCACTCAAAATCCCAGTTCTTCAGGCTTGAGTACCAGAAAGCATAGGACCTAGGACCTAACGCTACCCCATACAGGGACACCCCGAATTCGAAGGCCCCATACAAGGACACCTCGGAGGTCCTCAAGGATCCTCCCCTTGGTACCAAGAACGTTATCAGGCCTTGAGCCCCAAAAACATTCTGAAACCTGGGTTTTATGAGCCTTAGTTTTGGGATGTGCCCTACTTATATAAGCCCGCTACACCCCTAGATGCCCCAAGCTCTACACCCCTAAAATCCTAGACCCTAAACCCCTAAACCCTAAACCCCTACCCTAACCCCCAAGCTCTACACCCCTAAATCCTAGACCGCATCGTCCGCCTCGGTTAGAGCCAACACTCGGAACCTATGTCAGCTAGCTGACTTAGCACTTCAGTTGCGGTTTTTGGGCAAAGATTCGAGCATGGCTTTCTTCCACTTTCCTGAAAAACAAACAGTACTGGTGTTTATTCAGTTTGCTGATTCTTCTACCAGGCTTCCCAAGAAATGAGGCCTCCTAGGTTCGGAGTCCCTGCGCGTTTCCGGGAAAACTTATACTACCGTAATACAACCAACGGGCTTAGGGCTTATAGGGTTTAGGGCTATAGGGTCTAGGGTTTATAGGGTTTAGGGTTTAGGGATAATTGTAATGCGGCCTCGGTAGTGCATAAGAAGGCTTCGGTGAAGCCTCATGCGAAGCCGAAGGCGGGTCTCAGGAACACAAGCGCTGAATACATTGGCGAGGTTGTCGGAATAGCTAACGATAGAATCCCCTTATAGTCCCGCTACATATATAGGTTTAGACTGATAATTACCACCTACTTGAAGCTTTTGTGTTTAGGGCTTTCGGAAATGATGGGTTTTAGGTTTTTGGGGTCTAGGCTCTTTACTAGCACTATGTGGGTCCTTCAGACCCTCGTGACTTCGCAAGCTCTAGCATCACAACGCTCACTATGTAGGACCCTAAACCGTCGAAGACTCTGAGTCCCTTTACGCGGCCTTTTCGTAACCCATGAAGGAGGCCCTTAATGGCGTCCGGGCTTCATTTATGACATGGGGGCCGGAAGAAGTACTGAAAGTCATCCCTTGCAGTCCTTATGTAGTTGCAGTACAACATACAAGAAATCTATGCCAGAAAAAAATTGCGCGTATTCTAGTTCTTAGGGCCCAAAAGAGTAGGCAGCTACTTGTATAGGATCCTTCAGGCCGGGGGCTTGTGGGTGCATTGCTACAGGGGCCTTAAAACTAATAATTGGAGTAACTTTTTTTTGAGGCCTACTACTCTACTGCACCCACGAGGGAGTACTACCATGTAGACCGGATTCCTATTCTAATCCCCATGGAGGGGGCGCCTTTAATCAGGGGTCCACACTATAGGGTTCAGGATTTGAGGTTGATTTTGGTTTCGAATTATGGGTTTCGGGGTTCGGGGGTTTAGGGGGAAAGCGTATGTGACATTCCGGGTATCTGGGGACCCCTGCATACTAACCTCCTTGCCAGAAAAGCCGCTAAACGACGAAGTGGAGGTTTGTTAACCAGGGGACGGTCTACATGTCTACAGCAACTGTTGGACACCCAACAGGTTTCAGATTTTCGTGTGCAGGGTCGTGGAGCTAATTACTCTCTCTCAAGCGGAGTAATATTTTGAAGCCTCTTTGGGGGGTATCCGGCGCCGGGGATGTACATCCGCCACAGAATCTACACCGGATGACGCAACGGAGTTACGTGCGGCGTTTGCAGCCTTTGAAAGGAAACACAAGCGGGAAGGGTTGGCTACGAATGAACCGAAACATGCCACAACTCCGGAAGCGACAAAATGGCTCAGCGCAGTCTTGGACCCCACCAGGCTGCCTGAACACAACAGGAGTAGCAGGGGATACTAATTGAAATTGTTCAGACCCCTTTATGATCGGCGTTTATAGTTTATTTGCAGAGCAATTATCATACTGCGTTTTGGGTTTGTTCCTTTTCTCTGCCTCCGCCGGCTCTGACGCTAAACCGTGCACCCTAAAATCCGCTATAAGGCCTACCCGGACCTACCCGAAAGCCTAAAACCGAGACCTGAAAGCTTCACCACCCATGCGTTCACACCCTCGTCCTAGATGATCTTTCCAAGAGTTTTAAGTGTCGGGGGCTTATAGGGTTTAGGGTATGGACGGGTGGGACACTCGGTCTTGGGATGTAGGCTTACGGGTGTAAGGTTTCAATCCCACCTTCGGACCAAAGCCCGAAGCCCTGAATTCTACAAACTCTTAGTTAAACCCTATAGACTCATGGTGTTGCTTAGGGGCCTTAAACCCTAAGACTCTTAGAAACCCTATAGACTCATGGTGTTGTTTAGGGGCCTTAAACCCTGAACAGGGGCCATGGTCTGATAGCTGCTTGGGGGTTTCTGAATTTGTTGACGCAGGCGAAAGCCAAGGGCAAGGCCGCGGCGCTGAAGTTTGGTGTGAGGGCTTCAGTTTAGGGCTTGGGCTTAGGGATTTAGGGCTTTAGCATTTAAAGGGGTTTAGGATTGAGGGTTTGGGTTTATAGACCGGTTGAGGGCCCAAAATTTTATGCATCATTGTAGTGTTAGGATTTCGGGGCTCAGGTTTTTGGGCCCCGCAGGTAGGTCTACCTTTTGCACCTATTACCTGTTGACCTATTGCTTTGAGGGCTGTACCCTAAAAACCCTAAACCCTACAAATGAGTAGTCGTCATAGCCTTCTCGTACTGTATTAGGACCTTAGGGCTGTGCTTCCATAGCACACAGGGTTCAGGGTTTAGGGTGCTCTCTACAGGCTTCTGACAGTTTAACAGGGGCCAATTTTTGGTATTTTTCCGGCTTAGGGGTGAGCTTTTGACCCTGGGCCTTGAATCGAGGGCAAACACTACCCTAGACTTGGGTCTGGAGGGTAACGGTACCAAAGACCTCCAGTGGCGAAGATGCTTGTTCTAGTGCCTTGTTTCAAATCTTTTCAGTTTTTCTGTATATAGCCGCGTAGCATGCATAGTAGGACACATGCTGTCGCTGCAGGTAACCCTGTTGAACTTACGCGGTCTCTACGAAACGAGCAATACTACAATGTGCCATAAACACACACACAGAGACACAGACACACATACAGAGAGAGCGAGAGAGAGAGAGACACACACACACACGCACGCAGAGAGAGAGAGAGAGAGAGAGAGACATGGTTCTGGTCTAGCTAATTGTGCAACATGTAATGCACTACTACTTGGGTGCTGATGAAGGGGGCTTCTCAGATTCTGTGCTCTCTGATTCAAGAGCCTCTAGTTGTGTCCCGCTGCAGAAGAATATGTGTGCTTTTCAATGACTCGTTTACAGTTTTGTGCACGCTCGGGACTGCTTGCAAGTTGCACTGCATGGGTTGAAACGGGTTGTGACCTGTGATCAACTTCAGACGAAGTGTTCAGGCTTTGGGTTTGTTGGGGCAGTGCTCAGCGGTTCTACATGCCAACAGTAAGGCGACGTACAGGGTTTCCTTATGAGACGCTTCAGAATCTCTGGGCCGGGGGTCAGGGTGGCAGTAGTGTTGTGCTTGTAAACCCTAAGCCCTACCATGTCTTTCCTAAACCCTGAAAAACCTACCTGTTTCAACAAGATGTATGCGAAATTCATAATCATGAAGCCTGAAAAGGTAGCTTATTTATTTAGGGTTGAGGCAAACCCTAAACCGCAGGTTTTGAAAAAGCCTGCCGCCAAACGGTGAGTGGACTGTGAGCCTCGCCAGCCCTAAGGCTCCGAACCGGGCGTCTCGGGTTTTCACAAGACTTGCCTGTGGCTCCAATTTCGAGTGTAGGCTTCGTCGCAGCTGGAAATCTTGTAACGCCTGGGGCCTTCGTAGCCTTAGGGCGGGTGGACAGTGGTAATCGTCGCCCAGCTTGAGCTTTGAGTCGTCACCACCGATTCAGAGCAGCGTTTTGGCTGTGGCGACCGAGTCACGGGTGAGACCCTATGTAAGCGACAGCACCACTAAGTGCAACTAGCACTCAGTTACCGGATTTCCGGGCCAACGAACGGTTGATCGATTGAATTCGGGAGGGGCTATGCGAGCCGAATAGGGTTAAAGCTTTCCTAGCAGCCGCTAGACGACTTCCAGCCACATGCCCGACCCAATATCGTGGTCGGTCAACAATTAGTAATAAGTACTGGCCGGTGTCATGTTACGTAATTTCGGGCCTTGATAATTACCAACACTTGTTCGGGGGTTCCTTATTACAATTATAGTATAATATACCCCCAAACCCTATTCCAATTATTAAGGCCTCTACATTCAGTATTGGCCGTCCCACACAACAGCATACAAGACACACTGCATAGTTATACCTGGTACCTAGCAGCATATAGCATATACTACACACATATATATATATATATGTATATATAGTTATTGATAGCATATACTTACACAACATGTATAATATATCTTATACTATGTAACCGATATATTACGTACTATTTGCAATCTATAAGATGTGGCCTGCAACTTTGACACAGTAGGTTATTTGATCTCAAATCAGCCACTCTTGGGTCACCCCTTTGAGTGCTTACCGGCCTGTGCAGACGCACGAGGTCGACCGGGGGGGAGGCACGGCATCAAGACGCCAGCTACGAGCTGAAATGGACACGAAGATCGAGATCTATGGTCTAAACCCTAAACCCCAGACCTTAAACCCTAAAACCCTAAACCCCAAACCGTATCGTGTTCTATAGTCTAGTGTTTATGTGCGTGTTTTGGGTTCGGGGACCCTAAACCCCAAGGGGCTCTTGCGGCGCAAGACTTTAGCGTTCCGGGCTCCATGAGTTTGGGTTTAGGGTTTCGGGTTTAGGGGCAGTTTATCCTAGTCTCAACATGGCACAGCCTTTCGTTCAAAGGTCGTTCGGCACGAATGCCGAACGGTGTGCGTCGTTAGGACCGCCGTTTGGGACTTGGGTTTTGGTTGTAGAGTGCCGGCGTTTGAAGGCTGGAGCGTGGTTCAGGATGGGGTTGATGTAGAACCCTAAACCCTAAAACCCCTAAACCCTAAACCCTAGACCCACAGCCAAGGGACCTCGAAAAGGCTGAAGCGAAACGTCCCTGAAGCAATCGCATCAGACCACGGCATCTAGGCTTAGGATAATTTGCCAATACTGTGCCCTCGTCGTCCCTGCATAATCATCATGCCATGTTCCATATAACCCTGGCTATGGTGGACTCTACACGTCTTCGGAGATCTCGGGTGTGTTCCTAGCCCTTGAGAGATTTCATCAATTACAATACAGCTCCTTAAAGCAGCTAGCAGCTTTGCTGGACGTCTTTCTGCCTGTTGCCGGCAATTCTGTAGTAAGACTAGCCTTGCAACCTGAATGGGTCCAAGGTCCTGTGTGTTCTGGATTCAGGTTCAGAGCTTTTGTCTTGTGCACACACCATATAGACTCCGATTAGACCTCTCCGAATGCATCATACATATGCATACGTATGCATATGCATATGTATATGTGTATATCTGTTTTGTATTCATGTCTTTGCTTTTTGCTGGTTCACATGTACATGCACGGTACTTGACTTCTTGGTGCGGCTTTGGTGTAGTCCGGTTTCTATGGGGTATCTGAAAACTCTGTTCGAAGTATTCAAGCGCTTATATCACTGTGTTAAACAGAATTCATGTAAAAGGTTTGTTGCTCGGCGTTCGACGTTGGTTTGCGGTTTAGGACTCAGGTTTTAAGTTTCTTCAGGCTAGCCTTTTGACTCTATAAAGCAATGGCTGAGGGGCTCGGTGTCCTATAGGCTGACCGAGGTGTTTTGCTCATGTTCTGAGAAGGATCTTCACCGACCTCTGGTACCCCAGGTGATGAACCCAGCAGAGCCTTAGGGCTCTGTGGGTGCTAAAAAGAGACTCTGCTATCTCGTTCTAGACATCCCCCACCTCTCCTGGAAAACAGCTTTAAAACCGTTCGAGGGTTGGCCAACCTGTCGGCATTGGACCCATTGGGAGCCGCGAGCGCCGAGAGAGGATGTGATCTGTCCTCGGTGACGAGGTTGGCGCCGGATGCGATCCGGAAAGGCTCTTACTATGCCTAGGTGCCCCAGTTCCGGGAATTGCGACTTCGCCCGTGCAAGCCCAGTTATCTATCTTAGTAGGTTGTACTGTCTATATTGTTCTACAGGGTTGAGAGCACAGTATCCTCCCATCTAGGAAACCCAGGTTTCTAGGGTCAGACATGGCATTTATCGCATGGCCCTTTCTTGGGGGAGCCAAGGGACTCAACGCCTAGGACACTGGGGAACCTTGTCTTACTAAACCCTGCTGTCTCTGTACAAAGACCACGGCAGGTTTGATCCGGGCAGCGCTTCGCAAAAAGAGGTCTTCAGTAGGAGTAGTTCGTGGGATTTTGTGCTTAAGGTTTAGGGACAGTCGTCGTCGTCGTCGTAGTCTTCACCGCCCAGAAGTTAGGTGCTGGGCTTCGTGGTTGAGGGTTTGTTTTGTTTTCTTGGGCCTTCACTTGGACCTTTCTCAGACCAGTCCTCGTCTTCGTTTCGGTCGTGCACTGGGCAGTCTTCGTTATTGTCTTCAGGTCTGCAGAGTTGTTGCGGTTGCTTTCATGCCTTATGCGCTTGAAATACTGCCAAACCTCCGGATCCAAAAATCTACATCAACACCCGAGAAGAAGCCTCAAGCCAAAAAAGCTGATCGTAGTGAAAAAAGAAACCACCGGGACTTCGCAACAGATATCCTGAACGGAAAAGGTGTTGCGCGACACCCTCTGTTTAACCGGATCGAAACCCAGTATACATTCTGGAGCTATACCCTTAAACTTATACAGAGTCTTCATAAAATAGGCACCTACCTGCATAAGCACTAACAGCCTCAGCCCTAAACTCAGCTCCCGGAGCCTTACCCGTAGCCACCCTACCAACACCAGAGGTCATGACTCTTGAACTACGGAGTGTGGCCCTTGGAAAAAAAATACCCAACGACAGCCTCTGAACGCCCCTGAACTCTAAGCCCTGAGCAAACAAAACAAAAACTCTCTGCCCGGAGCCGGACTTCGCCATGCCCTCATGGCGCTGGCGACCGCGGCGGCCAAGGGGTGCGCTTTCCTAAGAGATGGGCGTGATGCATGTCTTAAGGGCTCCCATACATATAATTTGTATATAAGTACATACATACGTACGTACGTACGTACGTACGTACGTACGTACGTACATTCATACATGCATACATGCATACCTTCACCCATCCATCCGTCTTCCGTCCATCCATACAGACATACATACATATACACAAACAACCACTTATACATGTACATATGCGAAGACCATTCTCTAGTTATACAGTCCTGTACTCTTACATATGAATGTACACATACATGTATGTACATAAATATATATATATAAAGTACTATATATATATATATATATTTATTATTATTATTAATATATATATATGGACATATACGTACACGTGCTTATGTATGTAGCAGTACAGACCAGTAGACCCCCGATTCAGCTTCTCTACAGACATTGAAATCTTTAGCGCCCGATAGCCTCGCGAAGCTCTGCAACCGAACGAAGCAAAAGATCCAAAGCCTGAGTCTTGAATCCCTCTACGAGCTTCTTCTAGAACCGCCCGGGATCCCCTAACCCTAGCCCCCAAAAGCCCGAAACTCTGAACCCTCAGCCTGTCCTCAACTCTCCCAGACTTCTACGTACTGCAGGGGCCTAAATAATTACCAATACTATTTTGGGGGTTCCTTATTTGATTGTGGTATAATGGGCCCCAAAGCCCTATTCTAATTATTAAGGCCCCTATATGAGGCCCTGCTCATCATCTCCATCGTATCGATGCTACACGACAGGCTCACTTTATCGAGCCTCCGCCGAGCCAGGGCTTTGTGGGCCGAGGACGATCTAGGATTTAGAGTTGGAGGGTTACAAACCCTGAACCCTAAACCCTAGTTTAGGACTTTAGGTTCTGTTTTTTGTGCTGCTTTCATTTTGGGGTTTTCAGAGTTCGTTGTTTCCAGTCTCGGTTGCATGCTGGTTGCATTGATGAAGACTGCGGGCCGGGCTCCATTACATGTGTGCAGTTGATCCGTTTTGAGAGAGTTGGTTTTGGAAGCTTTTCGATTGTGTACGGTTTACAGATTCGAGCCTTGTTCTCATAAGAAACTTCAGCATTTATCAAAACTGGTAGACACACCCAGCTGCCTGACTTAATTATATATTTAGTGTGTAGGGTTCTGTAGTAATTGAAGCATCTGGGCCCTACACAGTACTCGGAGTTCAACGCTGACTGAGCAGACCCAACAACTTGAGCCGACTTTCCATCCTTGGGGCCATACCCAGAGGCTCCATAGTAGTTCCGTTTTTGTGGTTCATATGTAGGATCCTACAAGGTAATCCCAAAAAGGAACTACAATGGAGCCTATGGGTATAGGTAGGCTCTTGGGATCCAGGATCCAAAGCCAAAAAAGCCCCCAGCATTTCAAACTCTGAAGAGCCTCAAAGCTCGGCGCGTTTCAAACTCCGGAAGCCAAAACGCAGTCTCCAATATGAAGCAACCATATCTACATATATCTATATCTATATCTATATCTATATCTATATCTATATCTATATCTATATCTATATATATATATAGATCTCTCTCTCTCTCTGCGTATATGTATATGTATGTGAGTGTATATATATATATACACAGACACATCAACACATCTGTCCAATATTGATGTTGACACTTACGCACCTGCTAGCCCTCTCGTCTTCGAGCCAGGAGGTGCAGACGGTAACACTGAAAGAGCTCTGGGGTGGCAAGGATGCGGGGCAGTCAGACAAGGCATCGTTTTGCAGGTCTTTTGCACGTGCAGGAACTTGTCTTCGCAGCGAATGGGGTCTTCTGGTATAAGCGGTTTCCCGTGATGTTCGTCTAGTCTTAAGGGCTTCAGCGTTTCGCGCTGGAGGGCTTTAGGGTTCAGAGGTTCGGGACCTTATCAGAGGTTCTATAGGGTTTCGGGTGAATGCAGGCTTCAGGGTTGGGGTTGCATTTCTTCGAGTTTCGGGGTTTGGGTGCTATGGGGTTGACCCGTAACTGATTTTGCAGGGTTCCTACAAATCCGATGCTAGAAGTTTAGATCCAGGCTCTACAAAGCGCAAGGTTCCGGGTTAGGGTTGAGGGTTGAGGGCTTGTGGATTTGACTCTAGTCTCAGGTTTTTTTCGGGATCAGGTGGGGGTGCCAGTCTTTCAGCTCTATAAGGTAGGTTATGGCGATCAGGGTGAGTTGGCATGGCCCTAGAACTAGGGTTCGCCGGATGTAAACATATCCGCTATCAACCTCCCTGGGGTTGGGTGCGCTGCGCTAGGATTCAGGAAAGGTGCAACAGGAGGCAGGTGGAGAGTAGAAAGTTTTGGGTTCTTTTACCCCTGCAGGGACAAAGCCTTAAAAGCATGAGGGTCCGGAAGCTCGGAATGGTGAGGGGCATTTGGTAAGGATCCTACTGATGTTCAGGATCCTTTGTCCATATGGGGTTTCCCAAAATGGGGGACCTTAGTATAGTACCCTAAATATAGTAGGATCCTTGCAAAATAAGGTACCCCTTAGTTTCGGACACTCCCATATAGGGGTCCTTTTTCTTCTGGTGGAGCTCCCACGTAGTTCAGATGCCAGTTCTTCTGGCCCAGGCCCCACAGCTCCTCCTCAGTCCGAACTCTTCCTCGGGCGGGCGGGGGGGAGGCTTTCGGGTTTAGGATGTAAAGGGTTTTTGGGATTTAGGATTTAGGGCCACTTTAGGGTTTAGGATTCGGGGTTTAGGAATATAGGGTTTACGTTTTGAGGGGATTTAGGATTTAGGGTTTAGGATTTAGCAAGTTTTTCTCCCGTCCGTGAAGGCTTCCCCTTGAACAGTGAGAAAGCCCAACAATCGAAAGCCGAAAACGTAGTCTCAAACAGTTGGGGAACCACTTGCAGACTGCCGATCTCCTAGACGGGGGTTGTCTAGTCGCTACGCTACCATCCTCATGCTTTTAGGGTGTAGAGTGTAGGGTTCAGGGTA
>CAJNJA010013647.1:0-12566 GCA_905231915.1 Symbiodinium necroappetens | reverse complement strand
TAATTGGGGTTATAAGTATAGTTACGCTAATTATAACCCTACTTACTAAGTCCCATGATCCTCCAAGTGCGGTTCAGGGTTTTACAGGCGGCCTTAAGGTTGAAACTTTAAGGTTTGAAAAGTAAAGGTTTCAGGGTTTAGGTTTTCGTTTCAGCCGTGGTCGTAGTGGAAGCACGCTGATCACCAGTAACAACGCAAACAAATCAGGCTGCTAGCTTCATAGAGCCCTCAACTCTGAAACCTTAGTCAACGAAGAGCGAAACAATGGCATCCTCAAAGAATGTGGGGTTTTATAAGACTACAATTATAATCAGGAGCCCCCAAAATAGTAGATGTTATTTTTGAGACTCCTATACTACACGACCACACTGAAAGCGCGAATGCAGAAAGTCTGCACAGCACAAATCAAAGACCCACTCCATGCCGATACCTGCCCAAGTGGGGGTAGTTCTCTAAAGACTCCAAAGTGGGGTCCCGTTTTAAGTCCCCAATATAGTACGGCACCCTTATAATGGGACCCCAAAAAGGACCCTAGTTTAGAGAACTACCCATTTGTATATGCATTATGAGATCATTGCTTGTCAGGGCCAGTACCTTAAACCCTACACCCTAAACCCCTAGGGCCCTAGGGCCCCGGTTCAGACACCGAAATCTTCAGGCGGCGCACCAGCCGCGTCGGCCAGGCCGCTCCCTGGGAGAAGGAGAGCGTTGTCGTGTTTAGCGGTTTAGGGTTCCGGGTTTAGGGGGTTTCGGGTTTAAGGTGTCGGGTCTAGGGTTTAGGGTTTAGGGTTCCGGGTTTAGGGTTTGGGGTTTAGGGTGTCGGGTTTCGGGTTTAGGGCTCTAGGTTTAAAGGGTTTCCGGTTTAAGGTGTCGGGTTTAGGGTTTCGGGATTAGGGTTTGGGGTTTCGGGTTAGGGTTTTTTGAAACACAATCGGCCTTTTACTCTCGCTGCAGCCTCACCCATTCAGGTGTGGAGGCCTTTTGACAATTGGAGTAGTGCTTCTCCAGAGTGTTATCATGGTTGTGTGGCTATTCCTGCGGTAGTTTTACAAAGTGTTATGGGATTTGATACAGGCACTTCATGAAAGAATCAAGTTCTGGAGAAATTCGAAATACATAGGTACATACAGAATTATACACATATGTTACTATTTTATTATATACATACATACATATACATATAAGCATGCATACACGGACTGCTGTGCCTAATTTGCCATATCTTCGCAGAACTTGTATCAGGAAGACGTGGGATAAATCGTCTGGTAGACACGTACAACCAGCAACAACTGTTGCTCGGTCGAGCAAGTCATCCAGTTCTACATTCGACTTTGCGACCAAGGAGGCACCATCCAGGGCTTGATGTTTGTGGCATGCATCAGCGGTGAACCGCGGAGCATACCTACAAGTCCCAAGTCCTCAACAAACCTAGGTCACGACTGAACCTGAGTCGTCGATTTCACGAAGCCACGACCCAAGACGTATGTAACGAAACGATGCAACATCCTGCCACTCGAAACAGTACCACTCCAAACTACACTACATGCCTAAACCCGCAAGCCCCCCAAAACCATAAAGCAACCACTCGGAAACCGCCCAATTCCTCAAGCTCGATCTCCCAAGCCTCTATCTATCTATCTATCTATCTATCTATCTATCTATCTATATATCATGAATATTGGGCGTAATATTTCTATTATATTGACGATTATTGAACCTATTACTGTTTACTCTTTTGACTCTCACCCCTGTCAGCCGCTATCGGCCTCGCAAAGCCAGGCTGGTGGACCCAGGAACCTTGTAGGTGTAGGTCATTCTTTAACTGTGCTGGGTTTCGAGTTAGGGTTTAGGGTTTAGGGTTTAGGGTCATTCTTAAACTGTGCTGGGTTTCGGGTTTAGGGTTTACGGTTTAGGGATCGAAATTTAAGGCTTGGAGAGCTTTGTTTTGAGGGCTTAGGGTCTACGGCGTCTACGGCACTATGGAAGTTGCTTAGGATTTGGATTTATTCAGGGTTTTGGGCGGTGTTGATCAAAACCATCGAGCGGTTTTGGGCTGTGGTTTGGATGAGTTGTCTTTCGGATGTGGGTAGGCCAGGCTCCCCATCAAGTTAAAGGGACCTCAGTGATCAGAAATGGGTTTGGGTTGAATTTTTTGTTACACAATGCACTTGGGAGCAGCATTTTGGTAGTAATTATACAAGCCGTGAATTGCTGCGTTTAGTGCTCAAGGTTTCTAGTGGCTTGAAACCGCAACATTGTACCCAAGAAATTCGCAATTTTGAAACTCCCCAACCCGACAGCAACCCAAGGGAAACCTGAAAAATTGAAACTTTCCAAACATCACAAGTCCCACAAAGCCTGCATACTTAAAGAAACATGAGACTTAGTATTTGGGGTTATATAAGTAAGGTAACTACACTTATAATTCCTTTTACCCCCGATTCAGGTACTAACAACTTATAACCTTACTTACTGAGTTCCATGACCCTTCATTATAGAACCATTATAGATCCTTTGGCGGACCCTTAGGGAACCTTTGACGGAACCTTACCTACTAAGTCCCATGATCGTCCAAGTAGAGCCCTCTGTAAATGCCTGCATCTCTGTACCCACACCCCCGGGAGGATCTAGAAAGTAGACCCAACTCTGTGACCGGACTCCCGGTGAGATTCTGACAGTAGAACCCCTGATTTTGGGACCCCAAACCCTATACAACCCGAGGAGCCTCCATTAAGGGATCTACTTTTTAGATCCTCCCGGTGGTCTCTGTATAAAGACTAAGCATCCTCCTGGGAAGAAACCCAGAGGCCCCTTTAAGGATTAGGGTTTAGGGTTCGGGGTTTACGGTTTAGGGGTTAGGGTTCGGGGTTTAGGGGCTTAGGGTTTAAAGCTTGGGGTTCGGGGTTTAGGGTTTGGGTTTAGGGTCTAGTCAGGATTGAGCCGAAACCATTCACATCGGGACAAACTGCAGGGTCCTCAACGCCAAACTCTGGCTTTCCCCTGAACCCTCAACCCCCAGAGCCTGAATCAAGAAACCTAAACTGCAACACACTGAAAACCGAAGGCCGAAACTAAACCCCTAAACCGCTACAGAACCTTTATAAAAAAAGAACTGCGTGACAACAGCTTTCGCTTCTAGAGAGCTAACAGCACCACTTCTTGGAACGCTAATATGAACCCTTCTGACCCGTATAAAAACCGCAACCCTCAACCCTACAACCTAATCATCGCACTTCCAAAAACATCCCTTTAAGAGTCCTACAGAACTTCAACCCGAGCAACTCTGAGGTCAGCTGCGAAGGCTCGATAGGGCCTGCTTGGAGTAACTGAAAGGTTTACTTAAAGGGTTCCTTGAGGGCTGCTTTGAAGGGTTTTCTCAAAGCGTTTCTCAAAGAGTTTCACAAAGAGTTTCTCAAAGAGTTGCTCAAAGGGTTGCTTAGGGGTTAGGATTTGGATTTAGAGTTTGGGGTTTAGGGTTTGGGGTTTAGGGCTTGGGTCTAGAGTTTAAGCTTCTTGTGCAAGCTGGTTGGCGCCTGAGGTTTGAGCCCATTGAAGTTTGGTTTCGGCTGTTCAGGTGCGCGGAGTTTAGGGTTTAGGCTTTAGTGTTTACTATGACAACAGGGCTGAGGGCATCTGTCCCAGTACGTGCCCTCCGTTTGTGGTCACACATGGCCCTTTCTGGTTCGCGGCTGCAGGTACACTCCCGAAACCGCGAAGCAAACCTTGTACAAGGGCCGCAAGCACAGGGACCTCGGTGTTTTGCTTCCTCGATTCATCAGATTCCGATGGGATGTTGCTATCGCGATGGTTGCTCGGTTGTCCCAGAAGAACCGAGAATAGGAATCTTACTTTACATGTTCATTTTGATCTTTACCATTGATGCTATTGATGCTCCTCTGCTTGAGAGTGGGTGATACAGACAGAAAGTCGGCACTCACCCATGTTGCATCCATGGCAACATCTCTCCGAAGCCGACATATTTAAGATCTAGTTTTGAGGGTTTAGGGTTTGGGTTTGGGGTCAAACTGACCAGCAGGCCCCAATGAACTTCAAAGAAAGTGTGCGCACACATAGAGAAGGAAAGCTAGATCTGACCACACCCATTCCTGTTCTGGCCTACTTCACATATCATGCACACGGTTGGACATCCTTACACCTTAACCGCAAAATCCCAAACCCTAGACCGCAAACCCCTAAAATCCTAAAGCCCTAAGCCCAAGCTTATGCTGGCACCTAATGCCAGCTCGAAGTCATAGTTCGCACAGTGACCAGCCGCGATGCCGCTGCCATCGTGGTCCTACGGTGTGGGTTTTTTAAGTTTAGTGTCTAAACTTTAAACCCTAAACACCCTAAACCCTAAATCCTAAACACCTTAAACCCCAAACCTTAAACACCCTAAACCATAAACCCTAAAGCCTACACCCTAAACCCCAAGGTTTTGTTGAGGTTTAGGGTTCAGGGGCTTAGCGTTTAGGGCTTCAGGGGCTTCAGGCTTGGGAGGTTAGGCTTTGGGCCTTTGGGCAGCGTGAGATGCCTTTAGGGCTTAGAGCTGAGGGTTTAGGGTTTAGGGTTTAGGAGTGAGGGTTTCGGGTTTAGGAGTGAGGGTTTGGGGTTTAGGGTTTAGGGTTCGGGGTTTAGGGTTTAGGGTTTCGGGTTTAGGAGTTAGGGTTCAGGGTCCATCAGGGTTTACGTTTTGTTTTTTAGGGTTTAGGATTTGGGGCCTAGGGTTTAGGGTTTAGGGTTTTTAGTATAAGACCTTGCTAGACTTATAACTAATGACTAAGGAACCCTGAAGGAGTAATGCTGGCGATTCTACAGCCTTTTTTATTCAGCCCTAAACCGACCTTGGCTTAAAACTTGGCGAGGCTTTGAGATCAGTCTCCTACGCTTCGGATGGAAGGCTTTACCGCACAGAGAGACAGAGCTGAAGCACCAGCTCTCCAAGACTGCCAATAGCCCCAAACCCGGAAACGCAGACCCCAAAGCCTAAAACTCTAAACCCCAAAATCCCCAAAATCCCTGGGTTCGAAACTTCAACTTAATACCCGAGACGCTACTCGCCCTAAACCCTAAAGGCCTCAAAGCCCAAAAACCCAGCCCCGATACCCACCCCGGCAAAAATCAGCAACGCATGAACAGCACGTAGACGGGGAGCTCCTAGGGGACCCTTACGGGTTCCGGAAGGGGTCCCTTTAAGGCTACAAGTACCCAAAAAGGGCTCCTTCAAGGGGTTCCTTTAAGGGTTCCTTAAACCCTAAACCCTAAATCCTAAACAGTAAACCCTAAAAACTTAGGGGTAAAAGGGGGAGAGGAGTTGGCCCCGCTCAAGTTCCTTCTGAAGCTCTTGCGGCCCAAGATCGTGCCCGAAATCCCTGAGATTTTGCCCTACATCCCGAACATTGAACCCCTAAAGTTTAGCTGTGTCTTCGGGAGTGTCGTACCAAAACCCTAGACCTCAAAAACCCCAAAACCCCAAAAAACAAGTCCACCACGCCCGAAACTTTAAATGCTGAGGCTTGCGAGCATGGTGCATCTGTCAGGATCCACACAGCGAAGGGCACCGCCGGTGGGAGCAGTCTGTGCACAGCCTGCAAAGGTTTGTTTAGGGGTTACAGTAGGGTCTGATGTTTCGGTTTTAAGGTTTCGGCTTTAGGGCTTCGGTTTTCTAATGTTAGGTTTAGGTTTAAGGGGACCCTTCCGGGAATTTTCAGTTCAAGGCCTAAGGGAACCAGCTGCAACGGAACACTCATAAGGAATGAGGTCTCAACTTCGGAGTTTTAGGGTTTCGGTCTTTGAGTTTGGGATTTATGGGTTCAGGGGTACAGTTTCGGCAACGACATCACCCGGAACAAAAAGCACAAAGTCCTAAGACAATTTGCGTTCATGACCCTCCTGAAAGGGTCGCGGGATTGAGGGTTCCGGAGTTTAGTTCAAGGCCGGTATTATGGGGGCCTCGATACATAGAGTAAGCTTCCGTTTAGGATTCCTGTGAGGCTTCTATAACGGCTCTATAATAAGGGTTCTATAGTATAGGGGCCTTAATCATTAGAATAGGTTTTCGTGGTGGATGACGGTATAGTGAGAATAAGGAACCCCACGGAATAGTATTGCTGTTGTACTCAGGGCGCCCCTAAACCCTCAACTCTCAACCCTAAACCCTAAACCCTAAACCCCTAAACCCCTAAACCCCTAAAGCCCTAAAACCCCCAAACCCCCAAACCCCTAAACCCCTAAACCTCTAAACCCTAAACCCTAAACCCTAAACCTACTATATTCTTGAGGGTTTGGGTCTCAGAAAGCCCTGAACGCTAAGCCCCCGAGCCCCCCAAGGCCCCAAAAGCCTAAACGCTGAAGGGCTGCGGGCTAGGGTTTAGGGTTCAGGGTTCAGGGTTTAGGGTTCAGGGTTTAGGGTTTAGGGTCTAGGGTTAGGATTTAGGGTTTAGGCTTTAGGGTTTAGGCTTTAGGGTTCAGGGTTTAGGGTTTAGAGTTTTGGTAGGGTTTCGGCTTCTGCACAGTCACGCAGACACGGGACATTTTGGCTGAACATGAGGCACCTTACCGCCTGAAGCTCTATCTAACCCTACTGGTTCAGGGCTTGCGGTTGCCATCCTCACCCCCTTGTAGAAGGAGGCTCCTGCCATATGCAATGATAAACTACAAAATACACAATATGAAATACTATAATATGCTATAAATATGCTCCCCAAACTGCAGCAGCCTGACCATTGGCCACAGCCGTCCCGCTGAAGCAACGCCTGTGCCCGGCTGCGCTGCAAGCCCGCAACCCTAAAGCCTAACGGGGTAAGGCCCGTTTGGATCTGGGTTTAGGGTTTAAGTTTAGGGTTTGGGACTTTGGGGCCTCAAAACGGATTAGGACCGAGGCGTATCGGATTCCAGGGCCTTGCTGGGAGATGAGGCAGGCCTTCATATGCTAGGATTTCAGGTTCGGGATGTGTTACGATTTGTGGGTTGGGGTTCGGAGTGTTGGGATTAGGATGAGGGTTTCCGGTTTCATGTTTTCAGTCTAAACCCTAAACCCTAAACCCTTAAGGTGGGCTTAAGGTTTGGGGTGGGGAGATTAGGCTCTGGAGCTCTGCGTCCCACCGACGCAATCCCTTTCAGATACTAATCCTAGCAGAGCTGCAACATGCAAAACTCGAGCATTCTAAAAGGTAGCGGGCTTAGGATTTAGGGTATAGGGCCGGGGAAGCCAAAGGTACGAGAGGCGGCTCGCGAAGCCGCACGAAGATGGCTAAAGTAGAGTGCTCGCCACAGTAGAACTAATGGCGCATACCCCATTGACGTCCACAGCGGAACAGAGCAGTGACATCTCGGACGGGGCTTCCGACCCGCGCCGAACTCCATGTCGCTTCTAACAGATAGTTTGCGTGGTCAGATGCCGGAGACCTCTCTAAACCCTGAAGCCTAAACCCTAAACCCCCAAAGTCCTAAACCCTAAACCTCGAGTCAGGCCCTCAGCCCTAAACCCCAACGGACAAGGGCCTTGAACTGCAACCCTGAACCTCTAAAATCGTTAAAGCATGGCATCCCTCCATAATTGAGCTTAGGGCTTCGGGTTCAGGGTTTAGGGTTGAAGATTGAGGTTTGAGGGTTTAGGGTTGCGGGGTGAGGGCTTAGGGGCTTGGGAAACCCTACGCCCTCAACTGAGTGTATCAGGCTCTGGAAGCCTGAATATTTAGTCTGTAGAAGGATAGGAATTCTACTTTGGATGCGCTTCCTTGTGTGCAGGGATTCATTTGCTTTCTGCCGACTGAAGGCACATGGTCAGACAGCCATAATCACAGCATGTCCGCTGTGCGAAAACATAGTCCGGAAGGCTTCATGGTCTTGCGCTTATCTTTTCCGCATAAGTCGGGACCCCTGACCCCCTGGCATCAAATTCGAGTTCTCCAAGATCTACATAGTCATACTGTTGATGATATATGTCCTGCATTACCTTAAGGACCCTAAACTATGGGAATTCTGGTATATTCCTTAATTATTGTTTGTACTGCAGGGTTTATATCATCAACCGTAGCATTCCTCGGGGTTGCTGATTATCATGAGTATACAATCATAACCCCTGTACAGGCCCGCAAAAAAAATAAAAATAAAAATAGAAAACATGTGATAGATCCGCTCTGGAAACCTTCAAGGAACCCTAAAACGCACAGAATATCAAGCAGGAAAACACCTAAACCCTGAACCCGCCCTGAACCCTAAACCCTAAACCCTAGTCTCGAAACCCTAAACCCCTAAACCCCTAAATCCTGAACGCAGGGTTTGCAGCCTTGCACACTTCGGTTCATCCCCGAGCTTGCTCCAAGGAACCAGCTCCTGGTGCTGCTTCGAAGGTTTCGCGCTTCAGGTTCTATTGTTCAGGGTTTCGGGTTTCGGGTTTTACCGTTCAGGGTTTGGGTTCTAAGGTCCGGCTCAGGGTTTAGCATTATAGGGCTTTAGGGTCTTGTCTTCACCGCACAACCCTACACCCCAGAACCCTGCCGCCTTACAGAAGCTTTATGGAAACCTTGTGAACGTTTTCGCCTTCACGAAGTGGTTATGACTACTTATGGAAGCCTGAAAGAAACCCAAGTTGAGATCTGCGGGTCTGTGGTCTAGGGAGTCTAGGGCTTAGGGCTTAGGGTTGGAGGCTGAGGGCGTCGTAATTCAGGGTTTAAGGTTCGGGGCTTCGCGCGTAAAGTTTCGGGCTTAGGGTTTGGGGCCTTGGGGTTTCGGGCTTCTGGTTTGGAGATGAGGTCTTCGGGAACTGAGGCTCGTCACCAACTCGCCATCTGCCCCTCCCTGCGCCGAAAAAAAGGACAACAATAATAATAATAATAAATAATAATCATAATAATCATAATCATAATCATAATACTTTGTAATAAAAATCATCATCATCATCATCATCATCATCACAACAACAACAATAACAACAACAATAATAAAAGACTTTGAAGGACCCGGCCATCGGAGGTAGCGCGGAACGGATGTTCCCCGCTTTTCGCAGAAGTAAAACTGGCTCGGAGAACCCTAAACCCTAAGCCCTAAACGTTTAAGCCCTAAACCCTAAACCGAACGGCCTCCAGGTAAACTACCACTCCGTGGATGTGGCCGTGCTTCGACTCGGCCTTTCATCTGCAGGCCGTCTCCAAATCTCACCAAAAAAGCACCAACCCTAAACCCCTAAACCCACAATTTTCTGGTTCCCGACGGCCCTAAACCCTAAACCCTAAACCCTAAACCCCAAACCCTAAACCCTAAACCCTAAACCCTAAACCCTAAACCCTACCCTGAAGAGCCAAATCCTGGCAAAGCAGGGCCTGCTAAAACGAGGTTCTCCGTCATCACGCCGATGTCTTTTCGGCGCTTCAGACGCCGCTCCACTCCCCAGAGAACCCAATACCCCTTAATTAAGGAATATACCTTAAATTATAGGGGCCTTAATATTATGATTTAAGGTATATTCCTTAATTAAGGGGGGTATTTGGTTCTCTGGGTTCAGACGCCGCTCCACTCGTTTCCTCTGGCCCAGCTCCATCGCCAGCAAAAAGAGCGCAGGGTTTGGGGTTTAAAGGGCTCTGGGAGTTTAGGGTTTTAGGGGGTAGGGGTTGAGGGGGTTTAGGGTGTAGGGCTCTAAGGAAGGGTTTAGGGTTTAGGGGGAACGGCGCCTCGACGAGCAGTCTCAGGGGGTGGACCAGGCTTGGGAAAGTCAGCCGCCCGGTCAGCCTGAACGAAGACGCGGGCGTTCAGGGCTAGGGTTTGAGCTTCTCGGGTTAGGGCTTTAGGTTGGGCTTAGGGTTCAGGGTTGGGTTTTAGTTCGAGAGCTACTTCCGAAATGAATGGCTCCTCGTGAACCCAAGGTCCAAATTTTAAGTTCCGTTCCAATCGAGTCGGACAGTGCTGAACCGCTCCCCAAGACCCTAAATCCTAAACACTGAACCACCTACAGACAAGACAGAATGCAACCCTCCATGACAAGAAAGAACATGAAGCATTGAAGCCCTACATCCTCAACCCAAAGCAGGAGTAGCAGTCGCAACATTGCAAACCGTCATGGCAATGGTAGCTATTAGTTGTAGTGGTAGTAAGGGGAAAAGCCCTGGAAAACTTGTTGAACCCTTGTGGAGCCGTTTTGAACTCTTTTAAAGGCCCTTGTGAGCGTACTGGTTTAGGGTTCAGGGTTTAGGGTGTGGCAGTAGTTGAAGTCGTTGGACCAAGGGAGGAGCAGCAGCCGAGCTACCACAACTTCTACGAAACACGTCACTCCCAGTGCCTCTACTCACACTAAACCTTGCAACCCTCATCCGAAACTCGAAACCCCAAATCCCTAATAACCCTACCTAAACTCTGAACCCTTGACCCTAAACCCTAAACCCTACACCCTAAACCCTCAACCCCTAAACCCTAAACCCCCTAAACCTTAAACCCCTAAACCCTAAACCCGACATCCTAAACCCTCAACCCTACTGTTACGAGGGGACCTTGACAGGACGGACAGGGCCGGAAGGGCTCCCTTCCAGATGACGCCGTTCTGCACCTTCTTAGGGCGTCAGGTGTTGGGGGGCTTTAGGGCTTCAGGGTTTATAGGGTTTAGGGGGCCTTAGGCTTTAGGGTTTAGGGCTTTAGGGTTTAGGGGCTTTAGGAGCTTAGGATTTAGGGTTTAGGGTGCAGGATTTAGGGCTTCAGGGCTTTCGACTTCTCGGGAAACCCGAGCTTAGCCTCCACGTCTTAGGGCCTGGTGGTTTTTTTCGTTGCCCGTACTTAACCTGTAAGTTCCTCTTAGGCCAGATAGAGGGTTTACGGCCAGTTTAGGGTTTAGGGTTGAGGGATTAAAGTTTAGGGTTTAGGGTTCTGTGACAGCGTGGTCTCGGCTGGTGTCCATGAATGGAGAGATGAAGCGGAGACTCGAATTGCCCCCCGCCCAACGTGACGCAAACACGCACAAACCCATCTCAAAGAATCAGGAACCGCACCCAACAAAACGCAATCTAAACCGTAAGCCCAGATAACGTCAGCAACCCGAAACACCAAACGCCGGGCAGAAACAACGATGCCCTGCCAAACCTTCTCTCCTGCTGAGGTCGGGGCAGGTGAGGAGTAGGTGGACAGTGGAATCTCAGAGGAACGAACCGTTGTTGGATTTAGGGTTTGTGAGCTAGGTTTTAACGGAGGAGCATTTATGAATCCCAAATCGGCGGCGTAGGCTTTCTGGTCGGGGAGGTTAGGGCTGAACAACCGCCGACCACTAGACAGGGTTTTTGTTAAGGAATTTAATTTAAGGCACCGTAACAGGGGACTATCAAACATAATATGGTTTCTTTGTTTTTGGTAACTGAAATTAAATCCCTTGACAAGAGCCCCGGTAGACCGCTCACCCTACTTTCGGATTTCGTGGCTTCTGGGCTCTGGGGCAGTTAGAGTTTTGGGATTGGCGGTAAACGAATTCGGTTTAGGGTTTTCGGCTTAGGATGTAAAGAATTAGGTTTTTGCTTTTCGGTTTGGGGCTTCGGGTCGAATGGTGAGGGCTAAGGTCCAGGGACGAATCTCAGGGCCCCTCCTGAGGCCGAGGCCCCAAACTAGAAGTGACTCATGAAAGCTCGCCGGGCCGCTGCTCCAATAACCAGGAAAATGATAGCTTCAACTTTCAGAATAATACTGGTTTACGATTAAGGGTCACGGATTGAAGGTGTATCGGGAACGTTCAAAATAATATCCATTTTATTGGATGTCGAAAAAGTCTAGAGATTGGGCGTAAAAGACCCGGAGAACCAAGAACGGTGGCCTGCTCTAGGATTTACAGTAGAGTTTACGGTCTAGGGTGTCTGGTTTCGGGCTTAGAGTTTAGCCAGGGACTTCGCGGGCAGGCTGTGATTGGGATGCCAAGTGCTTACTGGTGCTATGATACTTGAAACCTTATCCATACTTTAGATCCAGAACCTACTTACTTACCGATCAACTCCGCTGGTCGTTTAGAAAGCAAGTGGTTGGTCAACCTTTATTTGCAAGCAATGTTTGTAATATTCCACGCAGCACCGGTTCTCAGCACCCACGAACCTACCCATCAAACCAAAGGAGCCATCTTAATCTTGAAACCTGACAACCAGCAGAATATTCTAAAGCCTGACCGTCTTGCTGATACTGCAGAACCGCAGAAGAGACCCCCAAAACTTAAATCCTAAACCCTAAACCCTAAACCCTAAGCCCTAAACCCTAAACCCTAAACCCTAAACATGATAAGGAACCCCGCAACCACCAAGGTTTTTCGGGTTCCGGGCAAGGTTGCGGGCAGGTTCAGGGCTAAGCATTTTTTTGGTGCGTTTCGGGCAAGTGGTCTTTGTGAAGAGGAGTCGGCAGGCTGCATCTCTATAAACCCTAAACCCTATAAACCCTTAACCCGAANNGCGACTGGCACCATGCATGCCGGCCTTTCGGGCACCCTCCACGGCAGTGGTACAAAGGCAGAGACCCCAAACCCGAACGTTTTTTGCTGGCACATCCCCCCCCCGTCCCGGAGCTCCCGGGCCGGTCTGAGACACGAAAACGCGGCCTTTTGGGGGGGGGGG
>CAJNJA010013645.1:0-12566 GCA_905231915.1 Symbiodinium necroappetens | reverse complement strand
CTGGATCCTTCTTTGCTATTAATTTATTGAACTAATTAATTATTTCAATTATTTTTAATAGTTTACATATAGAGTAGGATAACCCAGGCGTCAAATAGACCCTAAAGGAGCCTCTCTCATATATATATATATGTTCTTATATACTTATATATATATATAGATATGTGTGCATACATGCATGTATGAATGTATGTATGGATGTATGCATGCATGCATGTATGCATCTATGTATGTATGTGTGTATGAATGAATGAAGGTAGGTAGGTAGGTAGGTAGGTAGGTATGTATGTAATCATACTCACCACAACAAAGTGTTTCTAATCCGGCAGTTTACAAGGATGTTCCAACATCCACTGTGGTTTGCAATCAGCATTGACAAGACCAGCAGTGTGTACATTGAGACGATGCCCGTTTAGCTGAGTGATTTGGCGATCGCCATCTTGGGGGGTGTAGGCACTCACTCCGTGCACTTCCTTTCAGCGCATTCTCAACAAACTGAAAGCCCGTGCACCACACATAACTCCTAAGTCTTATACCCCCGTTGCCCTCGGCTTGCTCAGTGTCTCTCCGCTGCACGATGTTTGCAAAGCGCTTGAGGCTCACGAGACACCTGGCGATTTAAAGCGTTTTGGGATGGCATGCGTGTTCATTCCTGGTTGGCTTTGTGGCAACCGATGTTTTTCCTTTCCGGTTCCGTGGCGTGCGGATCTCTGTGATTCTAGTGTTTGTGTGTGTGTGTGCATGTATCTCGTTCCTTTTGTTCCTGTGCAGTTTAGGCTGTTAGGGTTTAGGGCAATGTTTTCTCTCCTTATGGGCGCAGGGCCTGGTGCTAAACTAGGGGTCTGACACTGACATCCTAGCAGGTAGCATTCTCTGGTCGTGCCAATAGACAGGTACTGGAATACTGACTCCAAAACCATAGTCTTGAGGCCCCCTATCTTGGTCATGTGTGAGGCTGTCGGTGAGGAGCCTAAACCCTAAGAGCTGTTGCCCTCCCCTTGAAACTCTCGTCGTCTCGTCAGCCTGAACCCTGAATCCCCAAATCCTGAACGGTACAGCTAACCTAACCCCCCCAGGTACCTACTATATAGGGTACTAGAGCCCCTAGGGCCCTATGTACTAGGTACCTGGGGGGTTAGGGTAAGGTCGACATCAAACTAGTAGGACATGGTGCCTCAGCTAGCCCTCGAGTAGGTAGGTTGGAGTGGCAGGTAAGTCCCAACCCCAACCACACATTTAAACTACCGAACCTGAAGGCCCGGCAACTTGCTTTTCCGAAGACGATGCAGTCAAAGCATCCGGATTGTGTTTAAACTTATATATATATATAATATATATATATATATGTTATATTTATATATATATATATATCTGTATATATATATACATATATATACACATATATATATATATATATATTTGGTTTCTAAAGGTTTTTAGGGTTAAAGATTTGGGTTTAGGGTGTAGACTTGTAGAGTTTAGGCTTCACGGTTTAGGCTTTACATGAGGGGACTTCTAGGGGCTTATGCGTGGAGTGAGGGGAGGCTACCGCGTACAGGTCTCTGGGGGAAGGAAGCGCTGCAGCGGAGCTCCTTTAAAACAAAGGGTCCAGGGCTTGTGAGGACCTCAGTTCTCATTCGTTTCAGACTTCGGGGGTTTAGGGGTTTAGGGTGTAGGGTTTAGGGTTTAGGGTTGCCGGTTATTTATGGTGGGATATCCAACCTACGCCCTGATCCGTGCATTCTGCCTACGCCAATCAAGGCCCAAAGACTGTGCCAACAAGAGGTGCTGATGTTTCTTCCCCTCACTTTTCCCAAAACCCTCATTCGGAAGCAAGGACTGAACTGTGAACCGTAAACTCGTGCCATGGCGGGGCTGTGGCGGAGGCAGTGGGAAGGCACTCTAAGACTCCAGCGCTGGCGCGAGCCTGCGCAAGAGCAGCTGAGAGAAGATATTGAAAGCTTGGCAAAGAAAACGATCAAAAACACAACCCCAATGGGGGACACCGAAGCCTTCTGCGACATGGTTGGAATAGTTGATGCTCTGCTGCAGCGTAGCAGCGAGGAGAAGGAATCCGGTCGGCTTCAACTCCGCGACAAGCTGCGCAGAGTGCTTCAACTGCTGCAGATCGATGCCAACACTCAGCAAGAGCTTGAGCAAAGAATCGTGAACTCTCTGGACACACTTATGGAATATGACCCTCGTTTACAGCCGAACAGTGATAGGTGTGTCTTTCACGTCGAGCTGGAAGGCATGCTGCACAGGGACATGGACTTGGACTTGCCGAGCAGCACCACGGACAGCCAAATTCAGGAGCTTGTCGCCCAACGCCTTCGCGTGCAAACAAGCCAGCTGCAAATCCTCGATTCCCGGCCTGCGGCACCCTCGGGGGATGCGACACTCAACATGTGCCTGCGCATGAAGCTGCAGCATGCAGACTACGTGGAACAGATGACGGCATGGCCAGAACATGCAACAGATCTAAAAGACTTCATTCAGAGCCTTAAAGACCGACCAATGGGGAGCACTCCAGACCAGACGTGGGCCACTTCCGGAGAGTTTTCCGAGCTAGTGAGAGCCATTACTCCGCTGCTTACGCCGGGTGCGACACGCGGAAGCACCGAAGTCCAAGGGTACGTGTCCGAAGAGGTGCTGGCTCTCCTCAAAGATTACATGACCAAGCATGCAGGTGATGCGACGCCTGCTGGGCTCCTCAAGGAGCTGACTGAGGAGTTTGGGCTTAGCTTAAGCTGTTAAGGGTTTAGGGTTTAGGCCTGGTAGTTGCGCTGTAATGCGACTTTGCTTTGCAGCCGACCCTGCTTGCCTCTCCTGATCATGTGTCTCGAGTGCGAGTAACTTGTAGTCTGAAAACTTGGCGTCACGCGGTGGAGTGCCTCGAATCTGCCCCAGAGCACCGCACAAATCGTGCGCCGACGTGTGGACGTGCCCTGCTTGCCGAAAGACCGTCATATCTATGTTCCAGCGGAGCTGAAAGGGTTTTGGGTTTAGGGTTTTAGGGTTTAGGGTTTAGGGTCGTGTTGCAAGCCAAGGAGCTGCGACAGCATTTCTTCTCGATACTATCGCTTCTCGGCTCCAATGCGCCTGAAGGGCTCTAGTATGCCTCCATAGGATTTCAAGTCTTATGGGGTTTATAGGATTTCCAAAACGGTCCGGGTACTTAAGGTGTTTGGGGCTTCAGAGTTCGACTTGTTTTCGGTGTAGGGTTCATTTTGGGGTGGAGGGCCTCAGGCTTAGGATAATCGGGAAGCAAGCTGCGCTTACCCACTGTGCGATACGAAGGCAACTGTGCAGAACTCTGACTCTAACTTGGACCTAAACGGCCTCATGAAAACCTGACGCCCTAACATACCTCACAGAGTCTATCTAGGGTATGTTAGGGCGTCCCGCGTTAGGTTTTCATGAGGCCGCTTATGCTCTAGAGATCCCTAAAGGCCCTAGACCCCTGGACCTCGCAAGCTCAGCGGATTCGCGGTCTAGGGATCGGTTGAAAGTTTAGGGTCCAGCATCGGTTGAGGGTTTAGCGTCTAGGATCGGTTTAGGGTTTAGGGCTTACCCATAGGCTCCAAAGTAGTTCCTTTCTGGGGTTACCTTATAGGATTCTAAATACCAACCACAAAAAGGAACTACTTTGGAGCCTTTGGGTAGGGTCTAGGTTTAGGATTCAGGATTTAGGGTTAGATGCTAGCTGGTTTGTGTGTGTAGGTCGCTTTGCCCCTCTGTGCCGTGTGGGTCTCCAAAGCATCTTGTTGCTTACCATGAATGGCGAGTAGCGCAAAATCTCTGAACAAAAATACCGGCAGTACTCAAAGGGCGCCGTAAGTAATTCTAAGTCCGAGAGGAACGGTTGATGGTATAAATCCTGCATCACCCATAATAAGGAACATCTTATAATTCCCATAGTTTAGGGTCCTTAAGGTAATGCCGGATTTATATCATCAGCAGAATCACGACATCGGGCACAGCGCTCGGAGCACTTAGGGTTTTGGAGTTCTAGAATTGAATCAATTGAAAGGGGGGCTTCTTCCTGTATACGACCTGCTTATATAGAGCCGTAACGCCAGAACCCTAAAGCCCTGATCTCCCAAACCCTGAAGCCCTATGTAAGGATACTAAACTCGACAAGCGCCCTTGCAAAGCTTTTAAAAAGCTTATCACGCGAACCGAGGACGAGGGTGCCGAGGAGGTCCAGGACGGCGTCCGGAACTTCCGAGTTCGGAATGTTTTCGGTGTTTTAGGGTTTCTGTGCGGTTTCCCATGTGGGTTCTACAGTACCAGGGTTCCATTCAGGGTCGCCTTCGGGTTCGACACGGTTGCTTTGGGTGTAGGGTTTCCTATGTTGGGGAGTTTACGACGGCATCCTCACGAGTTAGTTTCGCAGAATGTGGGGTTTGGGGCTTTGGCTTGGGCAATTTTGGGAGATGATTTCTTGAATTGGGCCGTAGGGCTCAGGTTAGGGGTATAGGGCTTTAGGGTACAGACACTGCTATCTCGTTTTGGTAGAATTAGGCCTCCTTCAGGGTGTCGCATTGTTGCCTCTTTTGTTGTAGCTCCCAGTCAGGAGGGGATCAGATGCCAGCCAAGTACGGAGGTTTACAAGTAGCTATGCTGATTGGGCTTATGTATACCGGCTACTGTCCGTGATCTACAACAGGGGAGAGGGGTATCAAGACCCCCCCAGAACCCGCAAACCCTGCAAAATGCGCCTGAGGCATTTTTCATACTGACCCAGCCTCGGCACCTGACCTTCAAAGGGAGCGGCACTTGCTGTAAGCATGCAAGAGCTTAAGGGCACCAGCGGAGCAAGTTTGAGGGACTCTTTAGCCTGAAGGCTTCTTAACATTCTTTGGAGTCCCGGAATATGATTTACTTAGTGCCGAAAACTCAAACCCCACAAAGCCCAGAAATTATTAAGGCAGCTGTTCTCGAAAGCTGGTACGGTTTAGGTGTATAGCTTCGCGGCTTGGAGATGGTAGAGGCTTTCTACTTAAAGTATTTGGTTCAAGAGTTTACACAAGTTCTGCTTTGGGCGGTAGGTGCAAAGCTAGCGGTATGGCAGGCATGGGGACTTCGGTGTCGACTTCGGTGTCAGTGGAAGATTCGAAATGCCAGCCCCGAAGCTTGAAATCCTCAACTCTACACCGACTCAGACTTACCGGAATCCTTACATGTAGCTCCCCCTTTTCGGGCTTGTTAGGGAAGTTCGAAGTCCAAAGAGAGGCACTACAAGACCAGACTGGGCGTTGCTTAGTGCACGTACATAGGGCCATAGCCGTCCCCGAAAGATCCAACTGCCTAATAATTCAAGCGTCTCGCAGATGCTAACATACAACACTAGCAAGGTAATGATGCTGTAATGATTGTAAGTAGGTCCTTTGGACCATGAGGGTTTAGGGCTCCGGGAGGCTATCAAACCATAAACCGCGCGAGGGGCCCGAACTCCACAGCACTGCGCGGAACTATTTGGCAGCTTGTCCTCAACAGCTCGTGACGGGACTCTGGGAACCCAAAGTTTTGACCCCCCAGATTTCTTCTAACCCTGCCTTAAAGCCCTAAACCCTAGAATTATACCGAAAAACCATTGCTCACTGCAAAGCTTTTAGTTTTTTTGGCCGTAGGATTTAGGGAAAGGTCACACGAGTTGGCGGTTGGTCTGTACGAGAGCCCCATGTTCAGGCCAAGTTTAGGGTGAAGGGTGGAAAACACTTTCAAGGTTACATAGGATTATGAGACACAGTGAGTGTCTTGTCCTAGTCGAGTCTTTCTCAGGGACAGAAAGATATCCACTCTCGATTGAAATCTTCTTCGGTTTCTAACGGGATCTGGAGTCATTAAGAAATTCCGAAGCTTCTGCACCTCGAAATCGTTGGTGACCAGCGATGCTAGCAAGCATCCTCACCTCTGTCCCACAACCCTCACTCAGGGTTTGGAGTTTAGCGTCTACAGGTGAACCGTCGTATTCTCGACCTTCCGCCTTGGCCCGTGCCACCCTAAATCTTCCCCACCTCAATGAGATGAAGACGCCTGTGCGCTCGCAGGTTGCGCGTAATAGAGCTTTTGCCTTCATGCTGTCACGAGTATAGCGTGGCAAGCCAGTTCGAAAGGGTTTGTTCGCCGACAGCCCTGCGTCGCGGGTCCGTTCCAGCATGTTCCAGCAATGCGGGAGGTATCCTAAACCCTTAGCATCAAAATAGCCCAAAAGCCTTATATAATAGGGTCTTTGGGCCCAAAAGCCTTAAAGTATGAGTTCTTCGATGCTAAGGGAAAGAGAACCTTACACCCCCGAGCCTCAAATTCCCACCCCGTTGTACCTGAAGCCTGCAAGATCCTATGACCCTACTAACCCGTCAACTCCGCGACCAAACCCTAAGCCCTAAAGCCCTAAACCGTACCCTAAACCCTAAAACCCTAAACCCTAAACCCGTCGCCTGGCCCGGCCAGATCTTCCAATCGCCAACCCTGAAGCAGGCAAAAAAGCCCAAGCCCCTGAATTCTTCCTTTGTAAGGGCTTGAGTAAAACCCTTTAAGCATGCAGCGCCAACAAGCCGAAGGTGTTCTTGCGCAACAGCAGGCGAGTCTCAGGGTGTTCTCTTGAAGTGAATTGCACTTGGGCTCTATATGGCTGTATAGTATTCAGATAGTACGAGCGTGTTGGTTTTAATCAGCCTGTTTGGTTGGAGGTTGCAGTACAGGGCTTTTAGGCTT
The DNA here is from genome assembly GCA_905231915.1 of Symbiodinium necroappetens. Classification (NCBI taxonomy): domain Eukaryota; class Dinophyceae; order Suessiales; family Symbiodiniaceae; genus Symbiodinium; species Symbiodinium necroappetens. Next base: position 5,843 of record CAJNJA010013645.1, on the reverse strand, counting down.
AAAGTCGGCAGTTTGAAGCTTCAAGAGGCTTTTTGTTCTGGAGCTTGACGATGGAGGGTCGAAGGATAGAGACTTGAGTATTTCGACGAGGGCTTCGGGTTTCGATACTCAAAAATACATTCGGTAACTTCAAGGTATTTTTCTCAATATTCAGCTCCCGAATATAGGAGCCTGAATATTTTGTAGCAGGATTCCTTGTTGTCCCGATGATATTTGCAGTGTAATCTTCCACGGAAGCCATGTTCTAGATACCCACGCCCTGTGTTTTATGGCTGTGGCTCCGTCGGACTCGACTCATCTGGTGGAGTTCGCTGTCAAAAAAGACCGTTTCAAGTTGAATTATGAATGGCGAGTAAAGATTACCACCCTATAACCCTATAGCCCTACACCCTAAATGTAGACTATAAATCCTATAGTCCCTGCATAGACATGTTATAGCATACTCCACAACCCTAGTCTCAAAGTCATTAGATTTGGGATGGTTCTCCGAGTTTTGGGTCCCTTGCAGTGTCCTCAACTGAAGAGTGTACTACTCAGGGCCAGACACTGCAAGCCACTGCATCTAGCTTGGTTCAGAGTTTCAGAGTTTAGGGTTTAGAACCTCCGGGGTTTTGGGTGTTCGGGTTCTTCACCCGCACCCAGCGATCGGAAGCTAGAAGCTTCCCAAGAACCCCCCCTCCCACCATCCCCTGAAGCCCTTCAGCTTTAAACGGTTTAGGTTAAGCTGCAAACCCCAAGATTAAGACGATGTGCAGGGACATGTTCGTTTTGCTGTCCCTCCTGTCCTTCGCCACCGCCTTCTGCATCGGCAAGCAGAAGACCTTCCTCTTTGGCTCGCTGGACGCATTTCACCGCCATCTCATCTCTTGGGTAATATAGGGGCGTTAATAATTAGAATAGGGTTTGGGGGCCCATTATGCTATATTTATAATAAGGATCCCCCAAAAACCTATTCTAATTATTAAGCCCCCTATATTATATATTAATCTAAGGCTCTCGGGTTGAGGGTGACTGCGCTCACGATGTTTGGCTGCTTTGGGCTCAGGGTTTAGGATCGACATGAGCACCGGAGAGCTAACAAGCACACCATTTCAATCCGGTGCTAGTATGCAGAAGCATACCTAGACACGGGAACTGCTGAAAATTAACATCACTGCTGTCATTTCTATATTACTATTAATATTATTGTTGCTGCAACTCTCGGGTGCAAGTGTGTGGGTGGGCCGACATATATTGAATACATGTGCCGGGAAGAATATATGGTAACAGAAGAAAGCAACATGTCTCGCGTGTAACAGTCCGTAGCACAGGGCAGCCCTGAGCTGTTCACTTATTAGGTCGGACATTTCGTGTTGGGTCCGATGGATTTGCTTTCTCTTTGAAGGAAACCGCGTGGTCAAAGGTAGGACATAGTGCTTCGGGCTGGGACGGCTAGATGGAGGGGTTGGGACAGTCGGCGCTTCCGGGCAGAAACAACATTTGGGACAGTGGAAGCAGCTGCTGGGGAACCATAGTCTCGAACCCCCCAAGCCCTGCATATCCTGAACCCCAAACGGAGAAGTACAGGGTTGGAGAACCTATATAGTCTGCAGTGCAGGACTCGCAATGCAATTTCAACTGAAGCGTTTCTAAGGTTTTGTTGCAGCGTGTGGTGTAAGACGGATTCCTGCAAAGGGTTCACCACTGATGCCTCCTCCTAAACCCTAAACTCGCTCAGCCATGCAGGAGGCAAAAAAACCCTGAACCGTAAACCGACTGACTCATGATGCGCTGGATCCTAAAGACTTAGGTCAGGTCCGATATTCAAGAAACTGCCAGACAAAATTCCTCAACATCACTTCCTTCACCCTGGACCCTAAAAGCCCCTTAAGCCTATATACCCTAAACCCTAACACCCTCAACCTTAAGCTGCAAAACCAAAAGCCGGTGCAACATTTACTACCGCGAGGCTGTGTTCCGGGGCCGATCTCGCTTATGGAGGCCTTCGGGGTGGGGGACCTTTGTTGGGGATAGAGTTTTAGGGTTTGGAATTTTGGGGGGTTTGGGGGCGGGGGCCTGGGGGACCGGGGCGTCATAGGGTGTTTGCAATGACGGAGCGCTGTTTGAAAGGAAACTGGCGATTGCAGGGTTGGCCTTATAATTAGCATAAGGGTCCCTTCAAGGGTTACTGTAAGGGTTCCATACCAAAGCGGCCTTAATGCTTAGAATAGGATTTCAGGAGCCCTAGAAGGAAGACGTAAGGGTACCAAGTTTTCCGGAACCCGAACCCCTGTCCATTGAGACCGAGGCGTTTGTCAGCCCCTTGCTCTTCAAGTCTCTAAAGGGTTTCGGGTTGGGGCTTTGGGGTGTTAGGGCTGAGGGTATAGCAATCAGCAGTCGCTTAGCGCCGCAGTAAACGGAAATCGAAAGCACCGAAACGTCTACCAGGATGCAACTGCAACATCCCTGACGGTCGTGTGCATCAACGCCTGTCGCTCAGTGCGGATGTGCTCGCCCGGTTGGCATTGGTGCGGTGTTTTTTTCACAAGGTTTTTGTTCACAACGGCACGCTGGAACATTTGGACGTTCTCCTTCCCTCTGCCAAGTCTTTCTTTGCACGGCATGCCTGATCATGCGAGTATCCATGCGGGGTTGAAGTTTTTCTAAACCCCATCGTATCCTTATAGTACCCTCGCAGGAACCCCCTAAACCCTAAACACTATCAGGAACCCTTCTATATAGTGTGTGAGCCTTCCTCAAAGGAAGCCGTGAAGATGAATTGAGAGCCGGGACTTAGGATCTAGGTCTTCAGTATGTCTCGGCGATGGTTGAAGGGTCGGAGCAAGAGTTCTTTTCGTAGAGCTCGTACAGTGGGCGCCTATTTGTTTTTTGTTTGGGGAGGGCGGGGGGGCTTTTTATAGTTATATTTACCCCTCGGACACCTACATGCGCACTACACAAGCTTTTGCTGGAGAGCAACTGGCAACAGAACCGTAAAAGCACGAACCGTCCTGTCCTCTAGTGACTCTAGTGTTTCTGTGGATATCCCTTTTTCTTAGATTACGACCTTACAAGTATGAATTAAAGCACGCAATCCTTGCAACAGCTCAGCTGGAGCCCAATCGAATGCCTTCAAGATCTGGTAGTACAGATCGAATCAGCACGCACGTAAAGCTTCATTGTGATCGCGGTGGACACTTCCATTTCAACAAGCCCTAACTTGACTCTTCCCAGGCATTTCTGAGTGGGATGATCGTCATCATCTTCGTCATCCGCTTTGAGAGACATTGTGCCCGGGGCCACAAGAAGATCCTGGTCGGGGCCTCATGTCGTTAAGCTTTCGATGATGAGAATTTAAATTTAGTGCGGTTTACAGGGTCCTGGTGAGATGGAAGGGTTCCAGGGTTGCCTGTCGGGGCTTGAGCATATTCTTAAATCGCAGGGCAATACAAGGACGACCATCATGTGCTTATGTTTAGGGCTTAGGGTTCCGATCGGCTTTAGCCATCATCTGTTGCGAAGGGCTTGCTGGCCCTCCAACTGACTAGGACACCAAACAACCACCCGCAGAGCCTGAAATCTTCACACAGATCCGAAACGTACCAGTCAAGAACCCTCAGACCATGTACACACCCCAGATCATTTACCTTGGACTTCAATCCGGACAGGAAGACCTGGATTTGGTCGAGCGCACGTCTCTTGGCTAACCGGTGTTGGGTGCCAGCCCAACTTGCTAAGATAATGGCCTTCGTCAATAGAAAAGTAGGTTTTTGAGGTATATGATGGTCGTACAAGTGTATAGGGACTATACCAGCATGCCAACCGATACCATTTGTTATTAGTCCGACCACTGTTTTAGTTTAGCACAAATCTATAGTCTATAGGCACTATCAGGGGATACTACTAGTAAGTCTTACCACATCTTGGCTGAGGTTTCCGGGTTAACTCTGGGGGTTATATGGGGATACTACTTGTAATTTGTACCACCTCTTTTTTACGGGATGTTGTGGAGGGATCTAACCCCTAAACCCTAAGCCCTAAACCCTAAACCCCTAAACCCCTAAACCCTACACCCTAAACCCCTAAACCCTCAACCATGAGGAGCCTTGCCTGCTTGTGCGAGTGTGAGAGTCGAAACCCTCCTTGAGGCTTTGGCTCACGCAGCTGCCCTGCGCCGACTCTCAGACGCGGGAGCCTTTCTGCTTCCCGGCGTTTTGGGTGTTTTTTTTGTTTTGGGGTTTAGGGCTTATAGGGTTTAGGGTGATTTTTTGTGTTGGGGTTTAGGGCTCAGGGTTTAGGGTGATTTTTGTTGGGGTTTTGGGGTTTAGGTTTAGTTTTCTTGCTTTGCGGGGCGGGGGGGCTAAGTAGGAAGCCGTATAACGTCCCCCAATCCCTGAACCCACGGTTTGAAACGGTTAGGGTTATAGGGAGTTTAGGACGTTTAGGATTTAGGTTTGTTTTGAGGGTCTGATACGCAATTCTGTGTCCTGGTAGTACTTTGGTAAGCACTGTGATCGGATTGCGAGGTTGTTGATAGGGCAGGCATTTTCCTAGGGTTTGGTATGTCCTGTAGGTTATTGTTTGCAGCACAGGGTCGGATATAAGGCTTTAGCAGTTTTTTTATTTGGCAAGTTTTCATTCCGTTTGATAGGGTTTCGTGGGTTTTTGTTAACAGGGACTGGTACGGCTTTTCATGGTTTGAGCTGGTTCGGAGGCTTACGCAGCGAGCCCGACAAACCCGGTAATCAACTGGTTTCAGTGGCAGATTGGGAGGACTCGTTCATTTTGGTTGTACCGGGGCGCTGCAGAAGCACGGGATATTAGGATTTCAGGCTCCCATAGTTAGAGATCAAAGTAATGTCTTAAGCCCTGAGGGTCCATACCCAAATAGTAGCTACTTTGGCCCTAAAGTAGTCCCTATATAGGTACTTTGGGGTCAAAGTACATACTATTTACTGTTTGGGTACATGGACCCTTGGGGAAAGGGCCTGTGGTGACATCCCAGCAAGGCTTGAAAAACGACGAGATGGAGCAGGCAGCCTGGAATCTGCAAGCTCCAACCTTTCCGAGCTCTCCAGAGTTGGGGCTTCCCTCCCAAAAACCCTAAACCCTAAAAGCCCGAAACCGTAAACCCTAAAACCCTAAACCCTAAAACCCTAAAACCCTAAACCCCAAAACCCAGAACCCTAAACTAGCCTTTAAGAACCCGAAGCCCCACCCCCCACCCCAAACTGCACCAAACCACAACACCCGGAATCCTAGAGTCCCTCCCAAAACCTCAAGCCACCTTTGTTAGGCTTTCAGACATTTTTTTTCGGGTGGCTTTTGTTGGGGTTCTCAACTTTTCCATCCGCAAGCTCCCTCAAACTAGGGATCTGGGTTCAGAGTTCAGGATGCAGCAATTTCGATTTAGGATGTCGGATTCAGGGCTTAGGAGTTTAGGGTTTAGGGTTTAGGGGTTTGGCCTTTCCTGCAGAGTCCCGGTCAAAAGGATTTATGATTGAGGGTTTCGGGCTCTGGGATAAGGTGGGGCTAAGGCTGCAAAGGAACCCATAGAAGTGCCTCCACGGTCCAAACGGTGCAAAGGTTTCCATAGTAGGGTTTATGGTCAGCAAGTGTTGTGCGAGTATCCCACATTTGAGTACGTACTTGCTTTGGGTTCTGGTTGAGAAGGTTAACAGTTTTCAGGCGCGTCCAGATAGGATTCAGAGTTTGGAAAGAAAGCTACATGAGCATCTGATGCGTGTATAAATATGTATGTATGCATATATATATATAGGTATGCACATTATGCACCTTTTCGTGCTCATTATACACACAAGCACAGAACCCCCACACCCACCCACACACACACACAGGCGCGC
>CAJNJA010013644.1:0-12567 GCA_905231915.1 Symbiodinium necroappetens | reverse complement strand
ACCCAACACCCAAAACCCTAAACTCCAAACCCAAAGCCCTAAACCCCTAAACCCCTAAACTCCAAACCCCAAAACCCTAAACTCCAAACCCAACACCCAAAACCCTAAACTCCAAATCCAAAGCCCTAAACCCCTAAACCCTAAACTCCAAACCCCAAAAACCCCAAACTCCAAACCCAAAGCCCTAAACCCTCGGAAGTCAGCGTCTTGACTCTGAGACTCTGGATCCTCGATAAGGGCCTTTTACAAACCGCTAGGCGTTTGGGGATTTTAGGGTTTAGGGCTTTCGTGCTCTAGGGCTTAGGGTATAGGGCTTTCGGGTTTTAGGGCTTAGTTTCAGGTTTAGGGTTTTAGGGTTCAGGGCTTCACGGCTTTAGGGTTGAGTTTCAGGTTGAGGGTGTAGGGGTCCCTTGGGTCTCGAGTTATATCTATCGAGGTGAAGGTCTGAGCCGACGCAAAGCGCGGCACGCTTGAGCTGTCAGAAAAGCGGGCCGACCTCCCACTTCGCTGACATCCTGGGTTTTGGGCTTTCGGGGTTTAGGGGTTTAGGGTCTAGGGCAAACAACAGCCGACTACCAGTAGCAAGCTCAAGTGCTGTCAAACACAGCACATCTTCGGGGTTGTTTGGTGCATGCGGTTAATACTGAACCGAAACTCTAGACTCTAGACTCCAGATGGTTGCAGGATGTCCCGGCTTGATTTGATTCGGGAGCTCACGACCAAAATTTCTCTCTAGTTGCCTCCTTATCGGTTCGGTGTGGGCAGTTCTCTAAATTAGGCCTTTTAGGGTCCTTCCTATAGGGGTGCCGCACTATATTGGGGAGCTTCGAGAAGGGACCCTAGTATAGAGAACTACCCATGTAGCAGAGGTGACCTGCCTGTTTTCTTGCTGTAGGCAAGATCCCTTTGGGCAATCTTTTGGAACGTGGGACCGCCGCAGCACTGCAGCACTTAAACATCCCAAGCCTACTGCACACTGCTGAACATTACTCCCTAAGCCACTGCCCTAAGGCTCCGGACATTACTCCCTAAGCCACTGCCCTAAGGCTCCGGGTGCCCATATAGTAGATACGTGGGGCCTTAAGAGTTTTTCGGCCTAAGTAAGTATATACTGTCTGGGTAGGCTCAGGGCTTTAGAACTCCACAGCCGCATCAAGCCACTATAGCTTAAAGGCCTACCCATGCTTCCAAACCCCTTCTAGTTAGGGCCGTAGACCCCTTAAGGACCCAATAATTAGGTCCCTGGAAGCATAGGCCTAGGGTTTAGGTCCAGAGTCCGAAGGATTTGTGGCTTTCGTCTGCTGGGGCTCGCGCACTGTCGCTCATCGGACCTGAAGCGCTCCGGATGCCGGGAGACGTCACGAGGCTAAGGTGTCCGAAATCAGGGCAGGGTCTGGTTTTTAAAGGCCGCCTAGACCGAAACATCCCTCTGAACCCCAACCCTTCATAGGGTGTATAGGGCTTGAGACTGCACTAGGACGGGCTTTATAAGGGGCTCCAGATCGAGGCAACCATCCTGTACTGGCATCAGCCCTCTCGGGGACATACCAAACCCCTAAACCCCTAAATCCACAAAATCCCCTAAATCCCCTAAACCCCTAAACCCATAGTGTATGAGCGGACACCAGCCGATACTCTTCTGTGACGGTTCCCCCCCCAAGGTGGAGCCCTAAAGCTCCTCATACCAAAAGCCCCTCAAAACCCTAAGCCCCGAATCCTAAACCCTGAACACAAATGCCTGAAACCCTAAAGCCACAAGCCCAGTTCCACTGAAGCTTAGGCTTTAGGGTTTAGAGGACCCTAGAACCGCCCCCAAAACTCCTGGAACCCTTCCAGGAACCCGCAGGGTTTAGGGGTTTTGGGTTTAGGGTTTAGGGTACCCTAAACCCTGAACCCCTAAACCCTAACCCCTAAACCCTAAACCGCTTGGCGCCATGGCGTGGCGAGATCCGTCCGGAGGGCAAAGGCTGCTTTGCCACCGGCTCCTGCAGCCCAGGTTAAAGCCGAACCCTAGGGGTTTGAGGGTTTCTATAGGGTTCAGTGGCTTTGTCGGCTCTAGGGTTTAGGGGTTTAGGGTTTAGGCTTTTAGGCTTTAGGGTTTCGGGGTTTTGGGGTTTTGGGGTTTTGGGGCTTTTTTAACCATGTTAGCTTACGCGCTGTTGGGATCAACGGCAGAAAGAACATATCGAACAGATCCGTGGAAGTATATTAACCGTGTCATGAAAAGAAACGCACTTCCTAAGAGCTGTCAAGTTAACCCTAAACCCCAAGAGCACTCAAGTTAACCCTATATAAACCCTCAGAGCACTCAATGTTAAAACGGCTTCCTTGAAGAGCTCCTTGCAAGGCTTCCACAGGCTTTGGCTTTTGGGGGCTATTACACAATTCAGTCATGATGGGGTTTAGGGCTTTAGGGGTTAGGGTATAGGGTTTTGGGGATAGGGGCTTTTAGGGTTTAGGGTTTAGGGTGTAGTACATCGACAAGGTAGTGCTTAAAGGACTTCTTCTGACCCGAGTGCTTGGGGTTGCGGGTGTTCGAAAGTCTTTCAAACCCGGGCTTCCGAATGTGGCGGCATCTGTTTGGAGGCTCGCAGGCTCTTAGGGGAAGCAAGTGGAGGGTTTAGGGCTTAGGGTTACCATGATTTCAAAATGTTGTTCCACGGCTTCTTTCTGAAAGCCTGCATTCGTGAGGAGTTTGCGGGCTCTTCGAAACACGCCGATAGTGACGGTGACTCTTGACAAGCTGAAACCTCTTAACATTGTTTGATAGCTCTTGCAACAACCCTGCAGCATATTAATCAACAAACCCTCGAAGAACATCGTCGAACACCCACATATCCCAAACCCGAAACCCTAAACCCTAAGCCCCTTTTGATATGTAGATCAGGGAGGATCCCGACTGTAAAGGCCCTGGCAAAAAAAGGGATCTGCATTAACATAAGAGCTTTAATGATTAGAATAATAGGGTGTTGGGGGTTCCTTATTATAATTATAGTATAACAGTCCCCAAAACCATATTCTAATTATTAAGGACCGTATATTAACCACACAATCTGTTCAGGAGGCCTGCTGTTGCACCCAAACGGGCCGTGACCGCCGGGGGTCCACCGAACTCCCGGCGCGCTTCAATGGCTTCTCCTTCCCATACAGGGCTTTCTAAAGGTATTCTGGTTAGATTCAATAACCAAAACTAAGTTTCACAGTCGTTGTGGTAAAAGTGTCTTCAACCTATTTTTGAGGAGACACTGGCCTTCAGTCTTTATACATGAAACTCATGAACGTTCGACATTATGATGATCTTGAGGTTTTGAGGGTTGTGCATATGGAGTAGTTCGGGCAACTTCTTGCTTTCGTGCTCCTGAAGATCTTAAGCTGGGGCTTTGCCGGTTGGCCGAGCTGAGGCTGAAGTTTATAGTTGGGGTTTGATGCTGTCGTTGTGGTGGTGATTGGTGCGGTTGCTGCTGCTCTTGTCGTTGGCGTTGGTGGGGGCCGTGGCGGTGGTGACGGCACTGGCGGGTGGTGGTGGGCTGGCGGTGGTGTGGTGGTGGGCTGGCGGGGGCGTGGTGGTTGTGTGATGCTGATGGTGGTGATGGTGGTGGTCATCACCCTCATCGTTCCCGGCTCTCGCAGACTCTGGAAAGCAACATCATGCAATATCGGACTTTTTGGTGAAATCCACATCAACCAGATCGACACCAGCAATAATCTGAAACCGATAAAACGCTCATCCGGAAGCAGCCGACCTTCAACACTGAAGCCCTACACCCCGAAACAATACTCCTTCTAAGCCGTAATATGGGTAGCTGTCAAAAACTCATGCTCCCTTGGGCGAACCCTATAAATACGGCGCCCTACAGTTTGGGACTCCAGGAAAGGGAGGCCTTAGTTGGGACAAGCACCGATATAGAATGATTACCAATGATTCAATGATGTCTTTTCGGGGGTCCCTAACACAGATATACGATAACAAACCCAAAACCTATTCTAATTCTGGGGCCCCTTTTGATGCTCGAACCCTTAAACCCCTATGCGAATTAATAAGTAACCCTACACCCTAAACCCTAAACCCATTAAGGGCCCTGTATTGATAAGTGACCCTAAACCCTATAGACCCTAAACCCATGAAGGCCCCCGTTCGAATGGATAAGTAACCCTAAACCCTAAACCCTAAAACCCCAAACCCCTTAAGGGCCCTACGTTGCCAGCCTCCGTCTTCGCAGGTGCCACAGCCACCTTACGTCGGCCTCAATCTGGCTTTCTCTCTCGGTCCAAGAGACTCCACAATTAAGCCCGTCCGCTGAGGGATCTACCTTACACTTTAGGGCCTTGAGGGGGTTCCACATTATTATTCGTACTATTATATTGTTATGCAATATTGCTGCTATGATTGCTACTACATTTATTCCTATTTTTATTAGGATTATCCTTGTGACTACTGCGTAAACTATGATTTAAGGTATTACCCATAGGCTCCGCCATAGTAGTTCCTTTTGGGGACTACCTTACAGGATCCTATATATAAGCTACAACAAGGAACTATATGATGGAGGCCATGGGTATGTATGCTCAGGCATACTCCATAGGATTTTTGAGTCTACAGATTGCCAAACCGAGCTCGAAACCAACATGTCGCCTAAACCTTGCCCTGCCTCTCTCTAGATCTTCCGAAAGATGGCTTCACTTCCCGTAAACCCTAGAACCTAAGCACCTTCGAGTTCAACATAGCCTTCATTCGCAGATCTTGTGAAATCCGTCAACCCTAGAGCCGAAACACAAAACCCTAAACCCTTATACCCCGATGCCCTGAAGCCTTTAAACCAGAAACCCTACTACCCTACACCCTACACCCTAAACCCTAAGCCCTAAGCCCAAAGCCCTAAGCCCTAAACCCTAAACCCTAAATCCTAAGCCCTAAGCCCTGAACCCCAAACCCTAAATCCTGAACCTCAAACCGCTTCTGGTAAGAGGTCTTCCCCGGGGCCAACTCTGCACCTGAGCTCCCGGCAGCGCCTCCTCAACCTTGGGGTTTAGGGCTTTTAGCGGCTTTTAGGGTTTAGGGTTGAGGGGGTTAGGGGATTAGGGTTTAGGGGTTTAGGGTTTAGGGGTATAGGCGGTATAGGGGTTTAGGGGTATAGGGGTTTAGGGTTTAGGGGTTTAGGGTTTGCGGGTTTAGGGTTTAAGGGTTTAGGGGTTTAGGGGTATAGGGTTTTGGACTTTGGGGTTAGGTTTTCTTTGGGGTTTCGCTTTAGGGCTTAGGGATTTGGGTGGTAGTACCGGGATTCAGAGACGAAGGCGCAGTATCCTTTGAGGATTTGAGGATCAGCCAACTAAGTTTAACCAGGGCAACTACAAATGTAATTCAATGTAGCCGTAATTGGGGTACGTATAACCATACATACTCAGTCTCCTGATCCTGTAAGTAACACCGTCCATGGTATCGTCTATGTCATCATCGTCGTCGTGCAGTGGTAGGTCGTCTTTATCGCCGTCCGAGCCGGAACAGCGAGAACATGTAGACCTTGTTCATGCGTATTACTGCGAACAACTGTAGCATTTGTGTTGCCTTCGTTGTTACTACGGTAGGAATCTGACTAAGAAACAAAAAGTATATCTAGAATCTAGAAATCGGATGATGAGATCCACCACTTACTTAATGAGCTTCCTACTGTAGTACTGTTGGCTCGGCCATGTTTACCAGCTGCGGCGAGTCTTCGGATCTCGATACCTCAGGACACAAGCAGCGCAAGCACGACGGGGTTCTGCGGGGCACCTGGCTTCGCGATGACAGAACGAATTCTCAAACAGAAAACACTCGTTCGGCTTGTGTCCAATCCAGTCCACTTGCATGCGGAGTTCGAGTTTTGCAGCTTTGGGGCTGGATGACTGGGTCTTCTGAAGCTTCTTGCGTCAAGCAGTGAATTCTTTAGATAACACGTGCGCGATGACAGGAAGGCTTCCGCGAGCTTCGACCATCCTTGCAGCCGGAACACAGCAGCATGCAGAAGGCGATGCAGATGCCTTGATGCGGACATGAGCTTCAAAGTTTATACCTAAACCCTATAAGCCCTAAACCCCTAACTACCCTATAATCCTCTAAATATCCTAAAGCCTAGACCCCTAAATACCCTTAATAATTACCCTAAACCCTAAACCCCTAAATACCCTAAAGCCTAAACCAGGATATACTAGGCCTCCGGAAACCACTGCTGCATGTACAGAAGGGCGTCTGCGAGAATCCCCCCAAACCCCATCTCCCCCAAACTGCTTCTGCTAATCTCCACGAAACAGCGCCTAAAAAAAAGACGCCGGAAACCCAATAGGGTTTAGGGTTTAGGCCCTGCCAGTTGCAAGTATTGTCAACATGCTCCTGCAGCTGCCCTAAAAGTCTCACAGGAGCTGTGTCTGCACCTTCTCTGACTGCTCCCACAGATTATGTCGTACATACTGACTCAAACCGACCAGAAACCCTAAACCCTGAACCCTAATGAACCTACTTTTCGACCCTGAAAACCTGAACGAATGCTCCGAAGTACCACATGCCAGCATCACCTGTAAACTCTGAGGCCAATTTGAGCGCCAAAAGCAACCTTAAACCAAGCCCCTACAAAGCCCAAAACGTTACCGGTACCTGTAGTCCTTGAGCACCGTGCTGCCTGAACATAAAAAGCAGAAAAACCTCAATCCGTCAAACCCCGTACCTGGCAGGTATAGAAAAACTCTGTCAATTTCAATCCCTCTAGGGCCTAAACAGAGCCGGCAACAACAAAACCGCATCCCAAAACGAGTCACTGCGCCCTGCCTAAGCGCAAAACCCTACGCCCCAAACCCCAAACCCTCCTAACTCCAAAAGTGTTTTAAAAGCCTTTAGCCCCTGAGAGCCCCAAAACGTCCTAAACGGCTCCCTAAACTCGGGTTTAGGGTTTAGGGCTTAAGCCCTAACCCTTATTGGGCTCCCGGGCAGCCACATGCCGCCCCGACGATGGCAGCCGCTAAAGCATCGGTGCCGAAGCCCGCAGCATCTCGCTTTGTGTCGGGTTTGAGGGTTGGGGTTTAGGGGTTTAGGGTTTAGGGTTTAGGGGTTTCGGTTAGGGTGTAGGGTTTAGGGGTTTAGGGCTTTAAGGTTTAGGGTTCAGGGGTTAGGGCTTAAGGTTTTAGGGTTTAGGGTTTAGGGTAACATACAAGTCTGAATGATAAGCAAATGATAGTATAGGTATTCCCTGATATCGTATTGTCCTCATAAAAATAAACTGGACTATGCCCCGAAACCAGACTCTAACTATTGGATTTAAGTTTTGTTTGGGGCCTTGCAGGCCTTTTCTGTGCGGCTCCGACAGCGCCACAAGGGTGTTGTATAGGGTTTATTCAAGTTAGCGGTCCTGGTTCAGGGGTTCCCTATGGCACGTATCACACTAAGTAAATTTGGCATCAGAATTTCGGGATCCTTCTGTTGTCAAGCCCATCTCCGACTTGTAGAGTTGCATAGGCTGCAGAGGAGTAAAACCTGTTGACACCTCGACTGTACTCTTTTCGAGACCCTCTTTACAGGATGTTGGTACTCACGATACTTTCGAGGTGCTTTGAGGCTAAACCCGAAACCCTCAAGGGGTTTGGGGCCCAATAGATTCCAGTGGTCGGGGCGCTTACGGTTTAGGGTTTAGGGTTTGCGGGTCAGGCCTCGCAGGGTTCAAGGTGTAGGGGTTTGGGGTTTAGGGCTTAGGGTTTGGAGTTTAGGGGTTTAGGGCTTCAGGGGTTAGGTCAACAAGTTAGGCTTTGGGTCCTGACGGGGCTTCAGTCGACTTGTGGTTCCGGCTTTGGCTTCTTGGCCCGTGCCTAAATTTCCCCAGGTTGCCTTGATAGTGAAGGTACCCTTTATACCATCGTTCTGATTCTAACACCGACCCCCGCCTCCGCGAAGGGGAATTTCTGAGACCTAGTCTCGAGTTTTCTATCATGCAAAAGCCCATGAAATCCCATGACACCCTATACAACCACAAGGCCCGGCGCAAAACCTGCACACACCTTCTCACCTATTCAGACAAACCCTACCAATGCCCACCAACAACATTCAGAAACCGCTAATCACACTGATAACCCTAAACCCCAAAATACTACACCCTAATCCCCAACTACTAAACCTTACGAAACCCTAATACCCTCGACCAGACGAAACCCTAAACCCTGAACCCAAAACCCTAAAACCATAAAACCCAGAACCCTAAAACCCTAAACCCTAAACCCTAAACCCTAAAACCCAAAACCCCAAAACCCCAGAACCTAGAACCTTAAAGCCCAACAACCCTCAACCAGAAACCCTACGAACTCCACACCGGAGCGGCCTTCCAAGTCTGCTGCCAACTCGTCCTCTTGTGTCCACCTGAGGGCCGAGCTTCGGAGGCTCCCCCGGAGGTCTATCGGGTTTTGAGGTTCAAGGTTTAGGGTTTAGGGCTTAGGCAAGGTTTAGGGTTTGGGGGTTTAGGGTTTCGGGTGGGCTATGTTCGGGTCTATAGGGGTTTAGGGTTCTATGGGTTTGGGCTTTGGGGTTCGGGGCTTAGGGGGTTTAGGAAACCCCAACAAGCTCGTAAGCTGTATGGGACGCACCGATGCTTTGGCTCCCCGTTTTTCCAGAGAGCGGTATATTGCTTAGACCTCGCATCCTCAACTGAAGGCTTCACGTGAATGTTGCTTACGAGATGTTGGCTTCAGGCAATGGCCAAAAAATAGCAAGAACTCACCACCAACACCACCTAAACCCAAACCTAGACCCTAAATCCTACACATTACCAGCTTCTGAATATGTCTGAGGCAGCTTGCTGGCGTAGTGCCACGCAGCTGCGATGAGACTGCACGACGACAGTCCTCTGACAGTGGGCAGGGGAGTGCCGCTTACTGTGGTGCGATGGCTATGAGCTCCCCTCCAGGAGGCGGTGGCCCAGAGCCTTGTGGCAATGATTCTCTGCATGTCGCATTGTGGTGGCATGCGTTGTGTTTTGCAATCGCTGCGATGTGATGGCTTCGCTTGCACCTCACAGTGGCGATGACTCCGGTTGGCTACGTCCCGTTTTTCCCCCTCCCCCTGTCCGCTCATCAGCTCTCTGATAGGGTTTCTGTCGTTCAAGAACATCTGCTCGACGACTATATCCTAAAACCGGTCCTCAAGCTTGCGAAGTCTGTGGGCCTTCCACCAACTCCAGGCCATACATGAGCTGTTGCTCGAAGGTCTTTGGACGCTTCGGCGGAGGAGCCATCCCATACAGGATATGGGTTTGAATCGGACCAATGACGTCCTCCACTAGCTCTGGATTTAGTGCCCCGTTTAGCGCCCCCTTTGTTTGTGCACGTGCGATGCGGCACACACGCCCTGCCTTACAGCCACGAATCTTGCAGATGCACTCGGGCACACAGCACACGCCTGTTGACGGACTGGCGCGGTTTTGGGAGGGGCGGCAGAGGATAGTCTTCCGGAACGTCGCAGCCGAAGTTTTTGGCCAGGACATTCCAGCTGGCAAAGCGGCTCTGCATGGGGGGCAAAGGGACCCTCGGCCAACAAAGTCCTTCGTATCAGAGCCGTAACGTTTCGTGCTTGCTTGGAAGACTGGGCACTCCCTCCCCCCGTTGCACGTGTCCCGCTGAGTGCAACTGGGGCGCCAGCACGGTGGAGCAGTGTGCTGGCCGCGGCGACCGAAGAACTGGTTGGGTTCGCATGGTCGGCGCGTGCTGCGGGCGAGAGGATGTCTGGAATGACTGCAGGGCCGCCACCCCTACAACGAGCCACCCGGATCTGTTTCACGGGCATAGTCTTGGGAGGTCCCGCGGCAGGCAACCATTGGAAAACTAAAAACCATGTCTTTTTGATTTCATTTGATTTCAAACTGACTTTCACAAGTGATTTCAAAAACCTGGTCCCGGAAAACTGTCCTGAAAAGTGATTAAAAAGTGATATGAAAGTGATTCGGGAACTCGGAAAAATGAGTTTTGGCCGGGCGAAAAGTGAAAACAAACTGATCTTTTACCAGGAAGACATTGTATAGTCGACGTAGACCGACCTAGGTACCTGGAGCCGAAGGCTAGAGGGTTGATCATGAACAGCAAAGCCACTTTGAAATCACTTTTCCAGGCCTAGAATCACTTTGAAATCACTTTTCCAGGCCTAGAATCACATTGAAATCACCTTTCCAGGCCTCGGATCACTTTGAAATCATTCTTCCAGGCCTAGAATCACTTCGAAATCATTTTTCCAGGCCTAGAATCACTTTGAAATCAGCTTTCCAGGCCTAGATCAAGTTGAAAACTCTTTTCCAGACCTAATATCAACTTGAAATCACTTTTCAAATCATTTTGCGAGCAGCCAGAAATCACTAAAAATCACTTATCGAGTGGCCATTTATTCACTTTTCCGAATGCCCACAAATCACTTTTCAAACCATGCCACAAATCACTTTTCAAATCACCTTTCTCCGGTGCACGAAAAATCCAAATCCTTTCCAGAAATAAATTCTTGTAAAGCATCCCAACGGTTGCCTGACCAGGACCTCCCAAGCATAATCCGCAACCCTGCCAAGCGCTTCACCTCAGCTTGCACATGCTGCTTACGAAGCAAGCCGGGGGGTGTGGGAGTGGGAGCACCACCCTTGCTCTCGGCTTGGTAATGCAGCTCCAAGCCCGCTGCAGCCTGCGGTGGCTTCACATATTGGCAGCTGGCTTCTCCTCGGTCCCTCCCATTCCGCCTGCTTGAACAGGCGATCGACCTCCCAGAGCTTTTCGTTGTTGCGTTGGATGAGCGGAGGGTCTTGGCAACAAAATTAGGATACACATTCCTCAGAATTGTTCTCCCTCCGGGCAACCCGACGGTATACAGGGTTGTGTGCGCTGGGGGGACAAGGGCCCCTCCCACGTCGTGAACCTGACTGGATGGGCGACGGAGGTGATAGAACTGCTGGATATCTTCGCTTCATATCGCTGCCTGGGCTCTTTACGGGTTACACCTTGAAGTCTCCCGACTCCCAAGTCACAAGGCTTTCGAGTCTAGGCCTGGGCGTGTTTTCTCTTTTTTTGTGTGGTGAGCGTCTTCGTTTTCAGAATGGATTTAGGGTGGAGGATCTCAGGCACAGGGATGTCGAACTTACCCCATGCTGCAAGAAACAAGTCTGGGCACCTTTGCCAGGGTCCAGGGCATCTTGAGGTGACTCAAGCTTAGATAAGGTTTAGGGGTCTAAGGGTTAGGGCCTTAAGGGTTTAAGCACTGCAGGGGTTTCGGGATTGGGGCTTTAGGGCTTACGGACTGAAAGTGTAAGGTTCAAGCAAAATCAGGTCTGGTAAAGGGCTTGGGAGCTGTGTTTGTTGGGTGATACTCGTAGTCACAGAGCCTTCAGAATAGGATTCGGGACAGGAGAAGCCCCCAAGACAAGGAGTCGTATCAGTGAAACCCCAAACCCCCAAACCCTAAAATACCCTGGAAGACCTGTTACAGGAGCCCTCATAGAAGCTTACAAGCATTTCTTTACTCCAAACCCAGCCTCCGCAACTAACCTACGGTCATCCAAGAGGACGCGGCTGAAGAACTCAGTTCCTTAACAAATCGACCTTACATCATACCTAGAATCCCTCCACCTATAGTTCAATGCTAAGCGGCTTCGGAGTGTGCAGGTGTTGTAACCACGGGTGTCTGGACAGTCTGAGGCAGACGCTTGCCACTGCTCTTGAATCCAGTGTGGTTGCCGCCTGCAAACATCTACAAACCCTAAACCCGAAAACCCAAATAAACCCTCGACTGCGTAGAGGGCTGGGAGCGCCAAGTTCTAGCCCCTACGCCCCAATTACCGGCATGTTCATCCCTTGCAGTCCTTGCGTTGATTCGTGTCTGGGAGTCTCACAACTGTGTACTCCCATGAACCCTAAACCCTAAAACCTAAGCCCTCCATAATGGCTTCTTCTCGGCTACATTGTTCTGTTATCTTCAGAGTTACAGTTTCGGTCCTGAAGCGCCAGAAACGGTATGTTCAATAATCCGAAGATTCGGGTGCAAGATGCATCTGAAGTCGTTCAGAACATAGACAGGAAACCCATCGGCTCAGGATGTGAACCCGCATAGAACCATTCATTCACATATATGTATATATGCATATATATATATGTATATACACACACGCATGTATATGGCACAAAACCCTATAAAACTCAGCTCGACGATTGAAGGGCTCTGACATAGGAGCCCAGATAATTAGAATGGGGATGAACGGGGGTTTTGAGTATACACTTTTCATTTTCAATCATCATCACTATCTATCTATCTATCTATCTGTCTATAGACAGTGTATATTAAGTGTATATAGTATATACATAAAATATATATGTATCTGTTTGTGGGTATATATACATATATATCTTATCGTATCGTATCGTATCGTATCTTATATCGTATCATATTATATTACATGACAGTATATTATATTCTATTCTATTCTATTATATTATATTATATTATATTATATTATACTATATTATACTATATTATACTATATTATATTATATTATATTATATTATATTATATTATACTATATCATATTATA
>CAJNJA010013642.1:18006-36359 GCA_905231915.1 Symbiodinium necroappetens | reverse complement strand
GTATGTATGTATGTATATGTGTGTATTGTCTGTAAACGTACGTAATGCAGTGGAAACCTTAAGCCCCAGACCTCAAAAACCTAAGCCCGGAGCCCTGAACCCTGAGCCTGACAACCCGAAGGGTTCTGCCAAAGGGACCAGCTCGCCGCTGGTGTCGCTGCATCGCCGCTGCGCATCTGACAGGGAGATTGGGTGTAGGAAGTCTAGTGCTACCAGATTACTAGGGGTTAGGAACCCGCAATTAAGGCGCAACTCGGGCAATACAGGCGAATCTTGTCCATGGTTCGACAGTCCCATGTGGCCCATTGTTTTTGAGGGCTTAGTAAGATGTCACAGCGAGCCCGGGTGCCCTTTCTGACGAAAACTAGTCTTACTTGCCTTCAATAGGCTAAACCTCTCAACAGGTAATGACCCATTCAGCAACAATACGAGCGCCCCTATCTGCCTGGACCACCTCGCGCGGCTGGGGCGCCCGACGACAAGCCCTTTGTCTTGATCGGCCTCAGTGGCATAGGGCAAGGTGCACAGGGCTCGAAGGGTAATTTCTGCTCAGGGTTTATAACTTGCAGGTTTTGAAGGGAATTTGGCTCCGGGTTTGGGATTTCCCCGGTAAAGAGCTTGAAAGGACATACTGCTGAATTGGCGATGCTTTCAAAAGGTCTAGAATAGCAGGGACGGCTTCACATGTTGTTTTCAGGAGTATGCTCGGGCCTAAACACTGACGTCCGCTTCTGTGCACAGGCCGCTATCAACACGTCAACTAACTAGCACTCAGGAACCGTGCCGTGTCCTGGCTCTTGCAGCCCAAGCTGCAAGCGCAGCATCTGCTGTGGGCGATCTGGCACGCGGCGCACAAGACATATTTCATATCATAGGCTATCAGAGCATCTGGGAGCCAGCTATACCTACACAGGGCATTCTCGCTGCTCAACCCAGAATAGAAGGCGCACGTGACTACTGCACACGGCCAAGAAACCTGAACCGTCAAGCGGTGCGCAGACTCCAAGCAACCAGACAATCCCATATCTGTTGGGATCCTCATGTTACCGACATGTGAAGGTTACACCCTTACTGAAGGGCTTTGGAGTCTGAGGACAACCAGGTCTGGCACCGGCGTCGTGAAAAGCACAGCTACCCATGCAGGACGATCGATCTATCCCTTTTTATGGAGTAGGGTTCTATTCCTAGTATCTAGCATGTACACTCCCCACTATTTCCTAACGCTGCCTTTCCACACTGACAGATGTCCAAATAAACCCTACTCATGGTCTGCTAACCTGTATACAAGGCAACTGGCCTCCTGGTAGTCAATTAACTGTAGTGACAGCAAAGCTGATACTTTCTGTCTGCTATGGGTTCCCTCGACCGTGGCATGTCCCAAACCCTGCACCCGACAGCACAAAAGCTGAAGACGACACATGAATACTAAAGCTGGGGGCCCTTGTGCCCAAGCCCTACACAGACCCGAAACCTAAATCGAGTGCTAAGTCCTAAACCTTGTCCCTGAAGCCCAAACCAAGCCGATGCTTCACCTGCAGCGCAGCCGCCGTGAGCAATGCTGTGCATCCCTGGCGGCGACTCATCGTCCTGGCTGCTGCAACAGGGTTTACGGGGTTCAAATGCAAGGGGTCAAAATGGGTGCTAAAAGCGTGTTACCATTCAAAGGCAACCTAACGGAATCGAGCTCCCAAAGCCACCACGGAGATAAAAATTGCATGACAGATTCTGACGAGGGGTGGTTTTTTGTGAAAATGCAGCAAAATGTCTCGGGTCTTGCGACTTTCCCTTTGCAATAAACACAAAGTCGAGGGCTTCAGGGAGAAGGCGCAAACAGTGCACAACGTTGCTGCCTCGCCGGCCGCGACGGCGCGGAAGTGGCCGAGGTGCTAGGCGCAGTGGCCACGTTTGCCCATGCCACGGGAGGAGATGCCATGGCAAACATGGTTTGCAGATGTTTTCAGGTCTACAGGAGGATCGAAGCACCGTGCATCAGACTTTACAGATGTGCAGGTCGGTAGAAACCAATGCGGTTATGTGTGCACGTATAGAAGCGTTCCTAAAGCCTCAACCTTACATTATGCTGTCATAAGCCCAGTATGATGTCCTAAAGGAGCTGAACCCTCGACATGTCTCCTTAGGGGCACGAAAAAGCTGCCGTCGAAGCTGATCGGGGCTCCCTGGGGGTGGGGGCACTATCCCGAAAAGTAGCTACAAAGCACCCTTTAGTAGTATGGGGTCCCAAAGGAACGGATCTTCTTTCAAACGCCTTGTAACCCCGGTTCCTACGTCTCCAACTCCCCGAAATCCGCAGCCTTGGCTTTAGTCACCGCCAGCAAAGTGCTGAAGCTTCAGACCCTGAACTAAGACTTAAGGCCTGCAGGAACAATTGGATCAGGGTTTTGGCGTATAGTCCGGTTTTTCGGATTCCATACAACAATGGGGCATACTATGCTACACAGCAAAACATTCTAAGGAATAGCATTGCTACTTGTTCTATTGGCTACGCCGAGCTTCGGCTTTTTAGGGGCTTTGCTTCTGTTTCTGGTTGCGGGAGAGGTGGACGGACTCCTATCCTTGCCGGAGAGGAGCAAATCATCTCGGCTGCATTAGCCGAAGTCCCACCGAAGCACCCCATGTGTCCAACCCTACGGCTGAAGCTTATAGAAACCGTTCAGCCAGCCAGAACACCAGACGTCCTAAACTCGAAAGACATCTCTTTCCCAACTTGTAACCTGAAAGGAGACCTCCATCTCCTCTTCCAAAT
Source organism: Symbiodinium necroappetens (assembly GCA_905231915.1). Taxonomy (NCBI): domain Eukaryota; class Dinophyceae; order Suessiales; family Symbiodiniaceae; genus Symbiodinium; species Symbiodinium necroappetens. The sequence continues at coordinate 33,595 of CAJNJA010013642.1, read as the reverse complement.
CTCCTCCCTGCCGCTCGAAGTCCACAAGCTTGCGACATGTTGTGCCCCTCCTACAGCCTAAAACTCGAAACCTTAAACCCCCAAACCCCAGAGCCAGAGGGCACTTTGGGCCCTCAAGGATTAGGTCCCACAGGCCAAAGCCGCTGAGGTAGAGCTGCACGATGTCGCTGCCTGCGGCGTCGCCCACCTAAGCGATGATTTTCTTACGAAAGGCATTCTTCGGAAAGGCTTCTGGCCATCAGGGTTTAGATGTTGGGTTAAGATTGAGAGGCATACATTTCCAGGTGCCTCCCTATGGTTTCCGCAGATGCTTCCTCACTACGGCAGGACCCGCTAGGGCTTGCTGGGTCGGGTAATTAGGTGTCTTAGGGTTCACGGCAGGAGCCCTGCTGACAAAATCCCCCTTCACCTGAGGTATCGTAAACTGTGGGTATGGTACAGAATCGTACTGTGGATAGGTCAGGAGTTTGTGACACAACCCTAAACCCTGAACCGTTCAACTCTCTTCACCCACTTCGGCAACAGGAGCCCCTCAAGCTTCTCTTGCATGCCCTCACAGTCACAGGCCCAAAGCGGTCGAGGCTTCAGGGGTCGTTTGTTCTCATATGGCTAAGACTCATTTCACCGGGTCTTGGGGTAGATTATGCCAAAAAAGGGGCCTGACTGCAGGCTAAGGGGATGCTCTCACTAATTAGGGTTTTTTCTGACCTCTACAGTGATGTCGAGCGATTACGCCTCGTGGGCGAAAAAGGCGGGGCACGGAAACAAAGCTTCCCAATCCCGCTGATGTTGATATTGGGGGTTAGGATTAGGGGGACCCTTGGGGATATAGACCCTCTCAATAAAGTCCCCTTTAAGAGAGAGAAGGGTCCCCTTTAAGGGGTCTCCCTAATACTACCTAGGAGATATCTCGCCCTCCAAACCCCCAAACAACCATCCGAAGCCCGAACAGTCGTTACGTAAACGTTACAACAAGGCCCGGAAACACCGAAACCCGAGACCATAAGCCACCCAACAAAAAAAAAGCCGTTGCCTTCGGCCAAAACAAAAAGCTAAATCCCAAGAACCTATATATCCTCTATCCACAACCCACAAACTCCCTCAAGTAAAACCTGAACTAGGAGCCCTAATTCAGAAAACTGCCCCCTAAACCCTAAACCCTACAAACACTACAAACCCTAAAACCCTATTAACCCTAAACCCTATAAACCCTATAAACCCTATAAACCCTATAAGCCCTATGAACCCTATAAATCCTAAACCCTATAAACCCTAAACCCTAAATCCCAGAAACCCTAAAAGCCCTATAAACCCTAAGCCCTAAACCCTAGAAACCCTAAACCCTATAAACCCTAAACCCTAGAAACCCTAAACCCTAGAAACCCTAAAAGCCCTATAAACCCTAAACCCTAAACCCTAGAAACCCTAAACCCTATAAACCCTAAACCCTATAAACCCTAAACCCTAAACCCTAGAAGCCCTAAACCCTAGAAACCCTAAACCCTAGAAACCCTAAACCCTAAACCCTAGAAACCCTAAACCCTAGAAACCCTAGACTACCCCAAATGAGGGGCCCGGCATTCCTGACTTGGACGCTCAGCGTGCGCGAGGCGCTCTCCGAGACATCGGACCTCGACGTCAAGGCCGCAAGGTTGGGATTTTTAGGGTTTAGGGCTTAGGGTTATAGGGTTTATAGGGTTTAGGGCTTATTGGGGTTTATAGGGTTTAGGGCTTATAGGGTTTATCATGGGGCTCATCGGGTTTAGGGTTTAAGGTTTAGGGTTTAGGGGGTTTGGAGGATGTGGGTTTTAGGATGGGTTTATAGGGCTTAAGATAATATAGAAACCTATAAACCCTAACATACAGGTTCAGGGGTTGTGGGGTGGATTGAGTCATATAAGCCCTATACTAAACCTAAACCCTAACATGCGGAGTTTAAGACCAATCGGTTTATCAGCCTTTCCGCCTCAGCCGGGTCAGGGTGGAGAAAATACGGAGTTCGAGGCTGACAGAGCTTAGGGCATCGGCCCTGTCGCAAAAGACGGGCAAGGATCAGTGGCTAGGGTTTAGGGTTTAGGGCTCATAGGGTTTATAGGGTTTGGAGTTTATAGGTTTATAGGGCTTATAGGGTTTAGGGTTCAGCAGCTCCAAATCGAGCAGCTTCTTGTCGAGCTCGCTACTTTGGTATCTCAAATCATCCCGCCCCCGCGAGATTCCCCTAACACTAGAACACCATTGCATTCTTACTGTTGAGCCCTAGAGCTTAGATCCTAAACCCTCTTGGCAGCTGAGTCAGCCAGCGTGTCCGCCCACGCTCTGAAGCTCAGCTCTGCTGGCTGAGATTCAACACCTAAATCCTGAACCCTCGAGTTCAAACCTAAACTTGATAAAAAGCTTAAATCCGGAACCGCATACTGATGGAGTTGTTTCACTTATTGGGGCTACCAGAATAAGCTTGAACACTATGATACAACACCAGAACATTTCCTTAAACACAGAATAAGCCCTAAACCACAGACTCCTTGAACCCCTGATCTTGGGCGAAAGGGCACATAGTCGCAAAAGGTGTGCCCGATGGGTCTGTAAACCCTATAGGCCCTAGCCTAAGCCCAAGTGGGTTGGGGCTCTACCCTTTGATACACACACCACGCGCGCACTCGATAAACCTGCCGAGCAAATGCCCACGAGGACGAATATGTATGTGAAAGCGAGGTTGAGGGTTTATAGGGTTTCGCACAGGAATCCGAGAGGGCTTGTTCTCGCGATCCTCGTGTCATGTGGTTTCACAAGTCTGAAAGCTGTCTCCTCGAACTTCTCGAACCCTAAAGCCGGACATCCTGAACCCTAAACCTCTTAAACAGAGAGCCGAAGCCTCTCCAAACCCGGGGACATCTCCTCAGTCCGTTCTCCCTTGCAGCGGCTGGGTGCCGGGCATATCGCCGGGAGAATACTCGAATTTCCTTTAGTCTTTCGGGGCGGTTCTTTGTTTGACGCCTTCTTGCGACTGCTGTTTATGGGTTGGGGTTCGGATTTACGGCTATTGCTTTCGGGTTTCGTATTTTAGGTTTAGGGTTCGGATTTTGATTTCGCGTTCAGGATGTATAGCGGAAGTACAAACTCGACACTCTGGAGCTGAAGCCCTACGTACCCGAAAGCCTCAACCTTCTTTGTCCCAAGCTTTGGAATGTCACCGAAAGGAACCGGGCTCTTACAAGGAATCCTGTTGTGGGGGATGATGCAGAAATTTCGATAGGCTGTCTTTGTTTGACTATTCCAGCCCGCCCTCCTGCCCGGCATCTCCGGACTCATTGACGACGTGACAACACGATGAAGACATGATGACACAGCTGTTTGAAACACAACAAAACGATAGCAATATGACACATGAATGGTGAGAACATGATAAAACCGATTAAATGTCAGTGATGAGAAACACGATGACTCCGACCCATATGATGGACCAAACGACGGAATACTCCTTCAAGGTGACTACCATCGTCACTACGATCTCTCACTCGTACTTCCAGTGTTTAAACTCTAGGCTGGACTGAACGCTGATTCCTAAACCCTCGGCATCAACAGACAAGCGCCAGCATAGCCCTGAGCCCTGAAACCATCTAACCCCTCCCCCCCCGGCCCAATCTGACAGGCTTCGCAGGTTTATGAGGGCCGCAGAAGTTCTACCATGGTTTAAAGGATACTTGAACCGAAACCTTAAAAGCATCCACAAAAACCCCACCGACCAAGCTGAAACTTTAGAATCAAAGAAGAGACGAAACCCTTCTGGGCCCTAACGCGCGACTCCTTCAGCACAAGGCTCGGATCCTCTCCAAACAAACGGCCCAATGTCACGCTTCAGAGCAAAAACCACGAAACCAAAAGCACAGGCGAAGCCAGCATTAAGTCAAACCCGGCTGGGACATGGGCCACCAACTGCCGAAAACACGATGCCCCTTCAAACCGGGAAAGCCCCTGTTTGCATCGGTCCTGAACCCGAACCCTGAACCCTGAACCCTGAAGCCCCTAAACTGTGAAGTCATGAAGTCGTCCTGAAGTAACTAAACCCGAACCCTAAAACCCTCAAGCCCCTACCTAAACCTGCGAAGCCATGAAGTCTTGGTTCCGCTTGAACTTGCACCAAGCGGCGTGTAGGTCAGCCCGAAGCCGAAGGGGAATGCCACGGAGCGGCCTTGGAGCCAGCCATCCAGATGATAGGGTTTAGGGTTTTAGGTTTTAGGGTTTAGGGTTTAGGATTTAGGGTTTAGGGTTTAGGGTATAGATACAAAATAGTCTAAGGGGGGCCGTAATTACTTAGAATGGGCCTCCTTTAAAGGGTTGCTATATTAGGGTTGTTATAAGGGCTCCTATGAGGAAGCCAATGTGTTTTTTCATTTTAGGTTTCCCAGATGTTTGCACTAAGGCTTTAAAGAACATTTGTGGCTGCCGTCTTTCGTTATTCCACTTGCAAGGTTTGGGTTCAGGGTGTGCCTTGTCTTATCGTGGTTGCCGGGACTCGTAATGCCCTTGACTAAGGGATATGACCCGGTCAGGATAACAAGACCTCAGAATCGTTTGATGTAATATCTTCCTGCATTCAGGGAAATGCGGCTCTCTACGTGTATGTTTAGAAGCTAGTCCGGTGGTCTAGGGTTAGAAGTCCTGGATGAGGAGAGCATATCTATACATATACATATATGTATATATATATGTTTATATTTACATACATACATACATACATACATACATACATACATACATACATACATACATGCATGCATGCATGCATGCATACATACAATACATACGTAGGTACATACATACAAACAAACAAACAAACATACATACATACATACATACATTCATGTCTCCATTCAGTATCCGTTGTGAACAACCGAAACGGCTATAGTACTTGGGCGGTCCTGGTAAAGCCCTGGAAGCTGAAATCCAACAGACCCCCACCTCCAACGGACAGGCTTTTTGAGTAAACCCATGAGATCGAAGACCCTCCCTTCCCTGCCCAGGTGATATGTGGCACTTCACTTCATGTGGCTTTCGGCAGCCAAGTTTATAGTGGGGATCCTTTGAAACATGAGACATTATGGCCATTGACATTCCAAGGCCTGCGTAGTCTGAAACCGACGCGACGGTCCTCTGGGGCATCGGCCACGATACATGTGCCAGCCTCCGAAGAGCTTTTCCTTGGCTGCGCCGCGGCTTCTTAGGCTATTGAGGGGTTTGGCACCCTCTTTAGGTCTGAGCCCTGCCCAGGCTTTCTGATGTAAGTTGCTCTGGGAGCCGTTGCCTTGAACTAAGGGTTTAGGGTTTATAGCGTTTACAGGGTTCCGGGTTTGGAGTTTAGGGTTTTGGGTTCCGCCGGGCTTGGAGCTGCAGGATACTTCGAGTGCAGGTTTGGAAACGAAGCCTTTAAATCTGGTATGCAAAAGGCAACCAACACCGCCATTGACACCCCAATGGCATCCTTCCTGCAACCAGCTGGCATCTCACGGAGGCGACGCTTGCGGAATAACCGTATTTATATTTATACATATGACTCATATGACATATGTAGATAGACAGATCTTTGGATGGATGGATGGTTCTGCCTACAATCCGGAATGGATGAACTCAGAAGTGCAATCCAGTCGAAGCGTCTTTGTACTCGCACTTCTCCTGCTTGCACGGAGGCCTCCAACGATTTGCAGTTTACTACCCTGTGGGACTTGCCTAGTGGCAGGAATACTCGCTGAATTGGACTTAAAAGGGAGGCTTCATGCAGGAAGCTTCTTGAAAAGACTTACCCTAAACCCAAATAGGAGAGAATCATACCAATCCAGCCCCCCCCTCATAAAGTCTAGACTCGAATCTCGACCAGCCCTGTGTTTAAGAGTGCGCGGGAAATCCCAAGCCAGAGACTGATGGCCCCCCAACACCTACCACACGAAAGCCTACGGCAGAAGCCAGAAAACCTTCTAGGGTCCTCGTGCCCTTTTTCGTACAATATCCAAAGTATGGACAATTCCAGGTGCTCATCCCTGCTCAATCTCTACTTCTTCCAGTCAATTTACAGCCTACTACAAGTCTTGCAACGTGCACACCGGAAGCCTAGAACCGGCCACCGGCCGGATGTGCAATTTGTCGTCCGCGGCTTCAACCAAACCAATCTTGAGCCGTCATCTACCAAGAACCTAACTTGCCATAGTTTGTGGTTGCACAGGTTTTGCTACTACAGACTCTAAGATCCGGTCCTGCAACTCAGGGTCGAGGTGAGTTGGGGTTCTGCAAAAAGCCTCTGCATAGAAGTGGAGTTGAGGGTGTGGAATAGTATCCCAAAGTGTGGAGGTTGTTCGGTGGTGGAAACCGAAGCTTGAAGGCAGCTCTGCAGATGACTTGACCAAAACCCCACTGGGTCGGCCTTGTAACACTTGGGGTAGGGTTTTGGAGACATCTAGCTGGGCCCCTGGCAAGGCTTCTTCCTGCAAAGAGGCAGGTGAAGTCATGGGTAAGAACTTTGTGCAAGGGCCTCGATGTTTTCAAAAAAGGCTTTGAGCCAGTTTGGGGTGCATTCGACTATAATTGTATGAGGACTATGCGGGGATAGTGTCCGATTCAGCAAGAAGCCTGCTTGATTGAAAAGGGGTCCGGTATACTTTGGTGTCGGTGGTTAGGTCCCTTCGGACAGGGTTCGCGGCTTTGGGCCACTCTGGATGCCGAAGTACCTGCTTTCTATACTATAACCTATTATAACTATAGAGAACCCTCAAAACGCGAGTTCTTGATTGCAAACGGAGTGCTCCAAAGCGAGAATGCAGTGTCGCTGACTTTTTCCGAGGATCTAATTAAAATTCATACAAGGCTCGGCATAGTTGGAAAAGGCTATTAGGGTATGTTGGACTACAGCTAGTGTAAGGAACCCGAAGAAATTTTAGCTGCCGCATTCTCGACTCCGGAACCGTAAACACCGAAGCCTACCTAGGACTCCTAACCACGCATACCTTAAACCCCAACCTTGCATAGTGAAACCGAATGTTGGCGAATCTAGTTCTTACGGCAGCGCTGAGCCCCTAAACCTTCGACCTGAACCCACATCCGGAAAACCTAAATGTAGGGGTCTCATAGATTAGAATAGAGGATTTTGGGGACCCCCCCCAAAATGGTATAGGAAATTGTTTAGGCCCCTATACTAAGCTCCAGGCTTCTGGCTACCTGTCAACTTCGCGACGGCCTCTGACAGCGGGATCGTCACAGGCAACTTCCCCGAGGGTTGTGCCCGTCCGAGCCTTGGCCAAAACGGCTCAATCTGATGAAGGGGGCTTAGGATTTAGACAAGGGTCTATCGCCGCCCCATCGTATGGGAAGTCTGAAAGATTCCTGCCAACTCAAAAGGACAGGAGTTTGTCCATCTGCCGTAGCGCCGTAGGATCATTCGGCAGTAGACCCTTATGGGCCGTGATGATCCTTTATTGCAAACAAGCTCTAAATCATGAAACGACCATGTGGCTAAGCCACGTGGCTTTCTCAGAATCCCCAAAATGTAAACCCGAATCGTCTCAAGCCTAACTGTGCTCTGCTTAGGAGGTGGGCAACATGTAGATCTTCTGAGACACTCCTTTAACAGAAATTAACAAACCAACAAAGGAACAGCAAAACGACTACCCACGAGCATTAAAGCTGATCTAGCAACAGTGGAACAAGGCAAAAGGTATTCTATGATCAGTGCTACTTAGTCAGGCCCCTAAACACTAGCACTGCCGTATCCCATATTTCGGACATCACCACATATGGGAGTGCTAGGCAACCGACCACACTTTACAGAGCTCAACAGAGCTCTGAAACCTAAGCCCGAAACAAGAAGCCCGGAAATCCTATGAAGACACTCAGCTACAGCTTCAGTGGCCATTATTCAGGACCATGATAGATTTCTGATGAATCCCTCATAGAACCTTTCGCAGAAACCCCTTCAGGGAACCTCATCAAGATTATGAGACCTAAAGCGTCGCAAACACTGATAAAGCCTCAAGACCCTAACACCCAAATCGTAGAATTGTGAAAATCCTAAACTCAACCCTGAAACTCTAAATCCATAAAACCCCAAAACAACACAACCTGAAACTTTCAAGCCCTAAACCCTAAACCCCCTAAACCCTAAAAAGCCCCAGCACAGATCGACCAAGCGCCCTTGCAGGAGATCGGCAGCTCCCCAGCCCGTAGCTTGACCTTAGTTGCTTAGTGTTTTTTTTGGGGTTTAGGGTTTAGGAGTTCTAGTAGTTGCTGGGCTTATTTTTTGGGGTTTAGGGTTTAGGGGTTTAGTAATTGCTGGGTTTATTTTTTGGGGTTTAAGGTTTAGGGGTTCTAGTAGTTGCTGGGCTTATTTTTGGGGTTTAGGGTTTAGGGGTTTAGTAATTGCTGGGTTTATTTTTTGGGGTTTAAGGTTTAGGGGTTCTAGTAGTTGCTGGGTTTATTTTTTGGGGTTTAGGGTTTAGGGGTTTAGTAATTGCTGGGTTTATTTTTTGGGGTTTAAGGTTTAGGGGTTCTAGTAGTTGCTGGGCTTATTGTTGGGGTTTAGGGTTTAGGGGTCTAGTAGTTGCTGGATTTAGGGGTTTAGGGTTTAAGGTTTAGGGGTTCTAGTAGTTGCTGGGTTTATTTTTTGGGGTTTAGGGTTTAGGGGTCTAGTAGTTGCTGGATTTAGGGGTTTAGGGTTTAAGGTTTGGGGGTCTAGTAGTTGCTGGGTTTAGGGTGTAGGGTTTCCGGTGCTCTGGAATTTCTGGCGTTTGTAGGGTTTCGAACGGATCTTTCTGGGCTTCTATCCAGTGTTTTAAACCCTAAACCCTATAAACCCTAAACCCTGGCTAGGGTTCTTCGGGTGCGGTAGGGTTTCTAGTGGTTCGTAACGGGGTTGAACTATCGAGTTTGACAGGGTCTTCATTCTGGGGTTTCAGGAACATGGTCGCTGTGGGGTGAAATTTTACAGGCTAAAGTTCTGGGAAGATTTATCGTAGGCTGCCAGACTTAAGATTTACAGGTTTAGGCTTGGTACCACTCCGAGAGATGAGTTCTACTTTCTGTTCCAATTTCGTGTACCGTCGAAGCGGCAAAACAGGTTAGGGCATTGTAGGCTGCTGGGCTGCGTTCAGGGTACTGATTTATTGAGTTTTTGATCCCGTTTCAAGGCCAGTGCAAGGTGTTGTGGTCTTAGGCTTAATGCCTGCAGTGCGAGCAGCAGTCGCTTGTCCGAAACCAAAAGTTTGAACACCTGGACACCCAAAACCTCAAGGCCGGGACCCTTCCGTAAACCCCTACAGATCCAAACCGCAAAGCCCCAAACCTTTTATAGAATCCTTATAGATTTCCTTTATTAAGGAAACCTGACTGCTACGGTATAGTACCCATATATATATACACATATATATAATATAGATCCCTCTATAGATATTGAAACCACTGCTGATGAGACGAAGAGGCCGGATGGGAACATGAGAAGCAACCCGGTGGCATCTCCGCCTCGGCACCGTGGAAAGGCCAGGGAGTTCTTCAGTTTAGGGCTTTTTTCCCACCCGCTTTAGTTTAGGGTTTAGGGCTTTAGGGTTTAGGGCTTTAGGGTTTAGGGTTTAGGGCTTTAGGGTTTAGGGCTTTAGGGTTTAGGGTTTAGATTTGGAGGGGTGCTATAGCTGTTTAAAGGCTATGTAAGGGCTTCGACTTCGAGGCTGCAGGGGTTCTGTAAGGTCTCTTTAGAGGGGTTCCATAACGATTCCAAGGTTTAGGGCTTCGTCTTTGAGGTTGAGGGGTTCTCTAAGGTATAAGGGTTTGTAGGAGACCTCGATAAGGGGATCGACAGCGGTCGTATGAGAGTTCAGGAGGTCCATACATAGGGGCTAAACTGGTTCTCTCAAGCTTCTTTTTCAGAGTTCCGAAAACGTGTTTCATAGCAAGATAAGGGCACCCTTTTAAGGAATGAGCCCCGGTGTTCCTGGGAGAAATTTGAGGTTCAAGAGTCTAGAAATGCTTTCGTGACGATATTACGGGGCTATAAGGTTTCGGTGAGTATTCTATTTGGGGTTTAAGGTGTGTATAGAGGATACTTCAAGGATCCGGGAACTTAGGAAGCAAGGGTTTCAGCTCGGGATATTCGCTCAAAGCTACCTTGTTTTGTCCAACTATGCCCTTAGAGCCATAGTTCTTCCTCGCGCTGAAGCAAGTAAGGCGAGAAAGTGCCTGGGAAGTATATGGGTAGTTCTCTACATTAGGGGCGCCCCGTTAAAACAAGCAAAAGACCACCCAATGGGACTCTTATTTAGAGAGCTACCCATCTATGTGTTTAGCATGGGGTTGAGGGTTTGAATGGTTTTGGGTTCTCCGAAATCGCTTTTCGGCCCTGATCGCTTGGGTTTTGTCGCGCTTCCATTTAGCGATTAGCGATTAGCATCCACCGCGCCACGCTGCGTGTTAGAAGAGCTCTACTTGAAGTTAGCAATGACTGGGGCATGTTCCGTAGGTTTCGCCGGATTGCAACCGAGTGTCTTTAACCCAAAGGCCAGAAGGATTGTCTGGCCTTTCTGGATAGATGCCCTGTGAGAGCTCTGCAGACAAGGTCGACTTTATGCGTCCGACGATGTGCTGTACTGTAGGGGCCTAAGTACTTCCACATACTATTTTGGTTCCTTAGTATAATTATAGTATAATGGGCCCCAAACCCTATTCTAATGATTAAGGCCCCTATATTAGACTGTAGAAGATTACTTGGCTCAGCGGATCTGGACTTAGACAAACCCTTCTCTCAAGGAGCTTTCTCGGCTTCGCATCACGCTAAGCATCAAGCTCTGCAGCAAAGACTTCAAGTCTTTGACTCTTCTTGTGAGACCTTGCAGACCCCAAGCACCAAAAACACCAACACTGCAAACCGTGAGCCCTAAACCCTAAACCCTATCTACACCCTAAGCCTTTAACCCTGAACCGAACACCTATCTCCTAGACGACGACCTCATGACTCCGATACCGACATGCGCATTAAATTAAATTCCTCATCATGAGAGGCCCTTTCCCTGGGGCTCCAAATAGCCCAAAGTAGGTATTATTTACAGACTTTAGATCCCAAAGTCAGTACTATTTGTATACTTGGAGCCCTAGGGTTTAGCCGTCTTCGGGAGCGACGCTCGCTCCCTCCATCATCTGCTCGGCTAAGGACCGGAGGCCCTTCGAGATGGTCTCGTGGTAGACATCCTTTTCTGAGCTGCTGGATTTGGGAGGGCTTAACAAGGTTTCATAAAGGCGGCTGTCGGTGTGTGTAGAGATGTTAGAACGTCTCTTGAAGAGCTTCTTATGAGAAGTAAGATGCATTTTATGTGTACTGTAGTACTGTGTATCCGGACCATGGCAACTGAAACGAATTCCTGAAACAGGACCCAGCCACGAGGGGCCGGGCACCGAAAGGGTTGTGAAGAGTGGTTGTCAAGTCGTAGAGGGCACGATAGGACATGTTCCAAACCACCAGCACGAGCAGATCGAGCCAAAACTTCGGTTGCTCGAAGAGCTTGTCACCGAAGCTGCGACACCAGATTGACCACTCTACACCTTTCCAGGTGCACATGATGAGAAGGTTGATGTTGACCAGCAACCCCACCAGGGAGGAATAAGCGTAAGGCTTATCTTGTTCAAGGCATCCCATTAAGTCGTTGGCTTTGCCACGCAGACTGCTGATGTCTTCTGAAATTTTGGGCAAGGCTTGGGCAAGGAGAACTCCGTCTTTTTGAAGAGCAACACACTTCTGTTGAATCCAAGCGATGACCGTCGTGTGGCGATCGCCGGCGACCATGGCGTTCCACTCTGCAGGGAGCACGGTCTTGCTGCTTTCTAAGAACTCACGAGTCTCGAGTGCATCCATCTTCCCCCTAGCCTTCTGCAGCGCCAGCTCAAATGCCAGAATCACCCATCGACCCAGCTTGCGCCGCTCTTGCATTAGCTGTTGGTTGCTCTTGTCCACCGGAATGAAGGTCGCGAGCTGCACGATCAGGTTGCGGACGTTGCCGCAAAGGGAAGCATACGTCGTCCTCCGCGAATGCCATGTTCCCACGGTCATTGCCACAAAGCCCGCAAGCACAAAGGCCACCAGGAAGCGAAACTCAACCTTCATATAGAGGGGCGGCAATTGCGAAAGGCAATTAGGTTTCAGGACTTTATGAGTATGGGCTTTCTGTGGCAGCCTTGGCGTTCTTCATGGTCTCCTCCAGTTGGCACATTTGGACGTTGCCTGCTTCGCAGGCCTTCCCCTCTCCGATCTCGCCATCTGGAAAGGCAGTGAAACCTAACTGTTGAGATCCCTAGTCCAAAGACTGACTCATCCACAAAACAGCAAAGAATCACTTAAGTCAAAAAGGTGCTGTAATACTGGGGAAGCATAAGATGATCATCAGAATCAAGGCGTAGAGCAAAGCCACGAGATGGGGCAGCACATTGCCTTGCTTCACCAGTACCGAGCTAACTCAAGGACGCAAAAACCTATAAAAGTTCGGTGATGGAGAAACAAGCAGCACCGATGAAATCCCTATATGAACATCTTGAACCTCATAAAGAAGAAAAAGCAAGGGAACTCACAGCGTTGCAGACGGTGAGGTCTCGGACCACAAAGGGAGCCGAGAAGGTCCAAATCTTGTCGGGGCTGTAGGTGAGCAATCGGGGGATGGCCCCAAAGAAGCCTTTTCGCTGGACAGCTCGTTTGGAAGGGTCAATGTAGGGACCCTTAATGGTTAGGCTGGGATTTGGTTGGGGGCATATTTTCTACTATGTTTATAGTAAGGAACGCCCACATAGTATTGGTAATTATTCAGGCCCCTATATTGGGCGTTCCAATTCAAGACGGGAAGCTTTATTCAACACAGCGGCCTCGACGATTAGAGTAGGATTGGGGGGGGGGGGAAATATAGTATCACTGTACAGGCTAAACGGTTAAATGTAGGGTTTAGGGCATGGGGCTTAGAGGACTAACTCGGAAGCAGTAGGGTACGAATTGCACCGAGTGGCCCGATTCCGTTGAAATGACCAGCCCCCGGTGCGACTTAAGGCTGGACGCGGGCTCCTTCATGGCATCAGCCTTTGAAACCTCCTCTGGGGCCACTTTGTAGTGCGTGGGGCCCTGAGCCAACATCTCGAGCTCGACGGATTTGGCAGGCTGCTGAGAGGCAGAGGTAATAGAGGGCCCCTCATAATAAGAATAGGGTCCTTTGTGTGTGTGTATATATATATAAACATATATTTCTACCAATGAAGATAAGAAGGAACCATCTAGGGCATATTCTACAAATACTATACCCCATAAACCCTAAACCCTGAAATACTGCAGTTCCAACACGGAGCCCTGAAGAATCATACTTCAAATCAGGGCCCAGGATCTGGTTCCTACGCCAAAATCCCCCGAAATCCGAAACCTACTATAGGTTCAGGCTTTAATGCCCTGGGAGGATTTGGGGCAAAGGGTTTAGGGGGCAAAGTAGTAAAGTAGAGAAGATAAGTTGGTCCATGGACTCAGCATGGCCCGAAGGTGAGCTTATCTTGAATCCTCCACTCCGCAGCCGAGGGATTCCCGCCTGAAAATCCAAGAGCCCAATAAGAATAGCGAACCCTAAACCCTAAATCCTAAACCTTCTGATTCTGGTATGACTGCCTTCACAAGACCCTCTGCAGCACTTTCAAAAACCCTTGACATGTACCGGTTGGAAGCTTAGAAGGTGACTCCAGGGAAGCACCACCGCACCCGGAGCGTAGACCACCACCACCACGGGAACCTGTGGATTCGAGGGGCTACAACCAGTCATGAAATTCTTTTCCATTGGTTACGAGGGCGGGGCACATCGTGGGCGTTTTGAGTGACTTTGATTGCTTCGGAGAGGGGTTGGGCTTCTGAGAGTCAGGGCCCAGGGAACGAGCAAACAAGGGCCTTCGTTTTATGAAAAGACAGTCTGCGATCTGGAGAAAACAGAAAAGCACCCTTCCGATCTTGTCCGTTTGAAGTCGCTGGCTGACAGTCGGAGATCGGAACAGAGCCTTGATAAAGAGACGTGAGCCTTTTTCTTTGCCGTGAACCATTCCCGATCTGAGCACAGTACATACGTGCATGTTTTTGTTAGCGGGCTGTTGAAAGTTTAGGCGCGTCGAGAAGTCGCTTTCGCATCTTAGTGTTGGTGAGTAACAAGCAGCAGAGTTCAAAATACTGGTTGTAGTGCCAGCAGCAGCAATAGTAGCAGCAGCCGAAAAAACAATAATCTAATAGTAACAGTGACAATGTTCATAACGCTAATGACCATCAAAGTAGGAATATCAAAAGCAACAGCCGGAGCAACTGTAGAGACTACTACATAGCAGTCTTCGAGAAAGCATGTGTCCTTCCGAACAGAACCCCTCTCAAACCGTGCCAACCTATACATGCAACAGCCTACAATCCAACAACCTTCTTGCTCTGCGGCTCTGCACCCTCGAAGCCCAGGCCTTCATCTGCTTTCCCATGAGAACCACCTCCGGCATTCAGCATTCAGGCTGCCCATGGTTGCATGATCTAGGGCTTGGGCCAATCACTGTCTACCTTCTACGTTAGTAGGACTTTGGGGCTTAGGGCTCATAAAGGATCAGGCGACTTACACAGTCAGCGCGGTTACCAACAGCTAGCTATGTGTAGAAAAAGGTGGCACCACAACTCGTTCGGGGCTCATTCGCGGCCTCAGTTTTCGGTGGGGGTTGGGGGGTAGCAACGGGTGGGGATTTGGTTCCCACTTGCCAGGGTTTAGGGGCCCCTAAGCCTTATGACCCTTGCCAGGAGTAGCGATTTCTTGCGCTGCCTGCCCCACAAAGGCATCCTGATCCACACCTTGGCCATGGCTTCGGGAATTACTTTTGGATCCCTCAGTGGGACATTTATTGTAGTTCTGGTGCTGTTCTTAGTATTGCTATCATTAGGGTTATCATTGCTTTTTGTTGTAAATGTTATGATTGCTACAAGTACTAACTCTCATCAAGAGCTTTTTTTAACTACCATTCCCCACCCTCGGTGTGCGGTTTGCACGATGCTCTCAACTCCGCTATTTTTCCTATGGACTCCGTGAGAGTTCTCCACCTGCCTGGAGTGCCCAAGCCCAGAAAACCCGAAGCCCCAAACCGGAAATACCCAACACGTAGGCACCTAAACCCCGCGGCAGCCTGTCGTAAGTAGGAGGCAAATGAGCGAAAAGCACATCGAGAATTCGTTCGAAACACGGTTTGCCTTTGAGGGCTTAGGCTTGCAGGGTTTCGGCGCTCCCTCTGGGACATGGCAAGGTTCTTTGTTTAAGGCTTCGGGCCTATAGATTTTACAATTTTCAAGTTTTAAGTTATTCTTGATTGCAACTGGGCTCCACGATTTTGATAGAAAGCCGTTACTCTGCCTACGAAGCCCCGTCACTCCGTGCGGCAAGTCTTCCCTCTCATAACAACCAACCAAGACAAGTTCATCACGATCGCTCACAAAAGAACCACCCCAAAAACACACACACACACAAACACACACAAACACAAACACACACACACACACACACCCACACCCACACCCACACCCACACCCACACGCACACGC
>CAJNJA010013641.1:0-12101 GCA_905231915.1 Symbiodinium necroappetens | reverse complement strand
GGGAGAAGCAGAACACAAAACCCGTTCTAGTCCTGCTTCGGGTGGTTGTGGGTGGGTTCCACGCTACGAAGACGGCGCGACACACGACCACTCCATGGGTGGGGTGCGCCGTGGCACTGTGACACACCCTAAACCCTAAACCCTGAACCCCTGAACCCGAAACCTCTAAACCCTAAACCCTAAGCCCCTAAACCCCTGGACCCTGAGCCCTGTGAGCCTCAAGCCCTCAAGTCCTGAATCCAGCTGCGAGTGGTTTAGGGTTTAGGGGTTAGGGCTTTGGGTTTAGGGTTTACGGTTTCGGTTAGGCAGTTTAGGGTTTAGGGTTTTGAGTTTTGGGTTTAGGGTTTAGGGCCAGGGCTTAGGAGATTAGGGTTTAGGGTTTAGGGCTTGTTTATAGGGCTTAGGGTTTAGGGTTTAGGGTTCACAGAAGCACTCTTTGAGGATTTTATGGTCAACGGCTTGGGGTTTTTCGCTTTGGCTGAACATCGGGGCATTACGTCTGAGAATAGGGCTGTGGGGTTGGGGTTAAGGTTTTGGGTTTAGGGTTTCGGGTCTATAATAAGGAAAATCAGGCTCCTGTGTTATGAGGTTAGGCATTTGTGGATTTGAGAGTTTAGCGATTACGGTTTGGGGGGGCGGGCTTTCGCGTGCTACATATGATAATGGTCGCCTGAATGGCCATTGAGCCAATCAAGGAGCTTAATTCGTTCAAACACGGTTGGGAAGGGGGATTGGTTCTAGTATCGGCACAAAGGGACTACAAGGGGATACGATTAGTGACGATTCCGACCCTGCGTTAAACTGTTTGCGAGTAGTATCTCTATATAGGGATTACTATTATTCAGCTGTTACGAAAATCCTATGAAGCCCTTAGAAACACCCTCAAACGGACATTAAAACTAACTGCTCCGCCCTAAACCCCAAAACCCTCAAGCTCTAAACCCTAAAGCCCTCAACCGTCAACCCTGACTACTCCAACTCCTACACCGGATCCCCCAGCCTCCATCATGTTTAGCCGCTGCTCCATGTGGCCGCCACGCTCGTGCAGTAGGACCTGGGTCGCGTTAGGGTTTGGGGTTTGGGTTTTAGGGTTTTAGGGTTTAGGGTTCAGGGATCAACTCGGCGTCCCTCAACCCTAAACCCGAAGAGGTTCCCAAAACCCGATAGGCCCAAAGCATCGACTTAGAAACTGACAACTTGAACCCCGGCACCCAATGCCCTAACCCCCGAACTCAAAAAAAAAACCGAGCCAACCCAAAACCCTTAAACCCTTAAACCCCCAACCCTGAACTTCCACTTGACCCTAAACCCTAAAGTCCTCTTAACCCTAAACTCCTCTTCACCCTAAACCCTAAACTCCTCTTAACCCTTGAACACATCACGAAAAGCCCCACGGCCCCCAGAAAACCGTTGACTAGTATGGGAACAGGAAAACTACCCAAAAGAAGGAAAACCATGGGGAAATGCAAAAGCAGTCGTCAATCTATATATATATATACACAATTGGATGTGTGTACATATATACATACTTATATACTCATGCATACCTATCTATACATATATGTACATATGTAACTTCGGGAAAAAGAAGTATACACATATATATATATATACATATACATATATATATATATATAAATTTTATATTATATCATACCATATTACATTGCACTACGTTGCATTATATTACATTATGTTATATTATGTTTTATTGTATTATACTATATTTTATTATAGTATACGATATGATATTATATTGTACTTATACTATACTATGCTATACTATACTATATTATATTATATTATATTATATTATATTATAGTATACTACACTCGATTATACTATGTTATATTATATTGTATTATATTATATTATTTTTATCTTATTTTATATATGTGTACGCATATATATATATATATATACATACATATGTGTATGTATGCTTATATACATATGTAACTTTGAGAAAAAAGATAAGAGCAAACACAAAACAAACACCGTCGCCGAGGAAGCGGCCCGCTGGTTCTGGCAGAGCTTGACGCAAAGGTTGAGGTCCTCGGCTGTTCGGAGCTCACCGAGCGTTGGCACGCTTGTTCGGTATCGGTATCGGTTTTGGATTTAGGGTTTAGGGTTTAGGGTTTAGGGTTTTGCGCGGGGGGTTGGTAGGGTTTTCTAAACAAGGAGATGTTAAAGGCTTTATGGGCCATTACAAGTTGTAGGGTTGAGGGTTTTTGGGTTGATGGTCGCAGGGGTTTCGGTTTAAGTCTTGGGTTAAAGAAGGTTTGGTTTGGGCTTGCAGGGTTTACGATGTATGGCGAAGAGAGGCTTTAGAAAGGGGGTATGCAGAGGCTCTAAGACTTTGAGAAGGTTAGCAAGCAGAAAAAATCCCTGGCGGCCCTAATCCCAAAACCGTAACAGAGTAACCTAACGCTACGACTGAGTCGAAAAGGGCCGCTTTTATCCCTTCTTGCTACGTTTTCCCATCCTTGGGCGCCGAATATAGGGGCCTTAATAATTAGAATAGGGTTTGTGGTATATTATACCATAATTATAATAAGGAACCCCCCAAAACCCGATTCTAATTATTAAGGCCCCTATATTAGAAGTACGGCCACCCAGAGGAGGCATCCGAGCCTTCAGAAACAGACATTCGACACGACCCTGGGCTTCGGGTTCAGTCTTTTGGGGTTGAGAGAGGTATTGTGTAGGGTCGTGGGGCCAGGGTTTAAGATCGTTTAAGGGGTTCAGGGTTTAGGGATTAGGGTTTTAGGGTTTAGGGTTTAGGGAGGGAGGGTACCCTTGTTCTACTGCTCGGTTTGAACCCCAACAAGAGAGAGGGCAAAAGGGTACCACTGCGGAACCTAGGAAAAGAGGTTGAACCCTAAGGCCCTAAGCCCCAAGCGACGTCTTCTTAGGCACAGGAGCATACGATGAAACGGCCCCGCTTCAAGAAACCACTGGCGCAGAAGAGGCTTTGCGGCTCAGGGTGTTGGGGTTTAGGGTTTCGGGTTTAGGGTTTAGGGTTTAGGGTTTAGGGTGTAGGGTTCAGGGAGGGTTTAGGGACCCTAAACCAAACACCCTTGCCTGAGATGCTACCAGAAGGCTCTATAAGCCTCTTCGAT
This sequence comes from Symbiodinium necroappetens, assembly GCA_905231915.1. NCBI lineage: Eukaryota > Dinophyceae > Suessiales > Symbiodiniaceae > Symbiodinium > Symbiodinium necroappetens. The sequence goes on along the minus strand of CAJNJA010013641.1, from coordinate 8,978 downwards.
GCCAATGGCATCCTCCTGGTCAAATACGTGCGTGGGGTTGGTATAGGGGCCTCAATCTACTCCCAACAGGGTTACTGTAAGGAGTCGTAACAGTTCCTTTCAGGGTTAAAGGATAGCGGCATGGGGGGCCTAAGATAATTTAAGCAGGGTCTACTAAGGAGCCCTCACGAAAAATAGTTCTCTAGTAAGGGTTCGGGTTTAGGGTGTAGGATAAGGGTGCCACGGGGTTCCTTGTAAGGGACATGTATGAAAGTTTAGGGCTTTTTAAGGCTTGGTGGTTTCTGATCCAAGAAAGGGTCAAGGCCCAGGGTTTGGTGGTTCAATGTTTGGGGGTTTAGGGCTTCCGTTTGACGTAGTGAATTGAGGGTTTACGGTTTAGGGTTTAGGGTTTAGGGTTTAGGTATGTGTGACAAGCTTGTCTCAGTACCTCAACTAATTACCATCCGAGGAAAGGAAAATACTGCCGGCTCAAGGGTCCAGGGATTAGGGTGCACACATCCATGATTTAGGGTTCAGAGTTCAGGGTTTAGGGTTTAAGGTTTTCAGGGTTTAGAAGTTCAGGGTTTAGGGCTTAGGTTTCCTGATTTTCTGGTGTCCAAGCTCCTGTCACCACTCCAGGGCTGTCCCTGCAACAGACACCCTCCACCGCTGATGCCCTGAAGACTACAACCCCCACGCTCCCGAATAGCGAAACCGAATCCAGATCCTGGCCCGCAAACCCTGAACCTTGTCAGTTTAGGGTCTAGGGCCTTTAGGGTTTAGGGCCTTTAGGGTTTAGGGTTTAGGGCCTTAGGGTTTAGGGCTTAGGGCCTTTATGGTTTGGGGTTTAGGGTTTAGGGGAACCCTGAACACTGATGCACGTGTCAGAAGCGAGTTTATGCCGGGCTTCCCGAAAGGGCACCCGCATGTAGCCTCGCCAATGTTTCTGGTCATAGAGCCCAATGTCCACCATAGCTCCAAATAAAAGTGTTTAATTTGACTTCCATTAATGGCACCGAAGTCAAAATCCACAACAATCCGCATCAGACGAGGGCCGGGTTAGACGGGCTCCAGTCTGATGGTGGCTCCGAGGAATCTGAAGGCGGAAAGGGCGCCAAAAAATGAGGTACGATGCCTCAGGCAAGAACAAAACAACTATGCTTTTTCGCATATATATTTTTTTTACTATATACACGGCTGGTGGGGTAAGGGCCCGGCATGTCAAACCGAGGAAGCCCGGATATCTATCCCTGCTTTAGGGCTAGACTATAGGAACCCTCTACAATCACATCCCTGCACAGATGCTTAAAACAGGCTTCATGTCCCCTCACCCCTAAACCCCAAGGCCTAAGCCCCAGAAAGCCATATAAACCCTTGAAGCACCGCGATGATTTCCTGACAAACTCCTCGTGAAACCCTATGAGAAAATCGAATGTCGCATAAGACTCGATAAGACACTTCTGGCACCCTGCAACCGTTGCAGAAATAAAACCCGAAACCTTCAACACTAAACTTGCCCTGAACCATCCTAAACCTCTAGTTCTAGCCCCGTAAGAGGAACCCTGAACTGCACCTTCAAACCCTAAACCCGAAACCCGAAACCCTAAACCCGAAAACCGAAACCCTTACAAAAGGAACCCGAAACCGCTGAAGGAAGCCAACCTCAGACCAGGCTGGCTCTCGCAGCACCTGGGCAGATTGTCTCAAAGATTTCGAAGTTTTCCAGGATTTGGGGATGTTCAACGATTTTAGGATTTTCAGGTTTTAGGATTTTCAGGCTTTGGGATTTAGAGTTTTAGGGCTTAGAGCTGTGGGGATTTAGGGCGTGAGGTTTGGGGTTTAGGGTTGATACGGTTTAGGATTTGCAGGGGACTTTTCTTATGCAGGTAGGGCTTGGGTACCCTCAAACCGTAAACCCGAAACCACAAAGCCTCAAAGCACCCTGTACTCGAGGATGCGGGGATCCTAGTTGCACAGACCGCTACCCTAAACTCGAAACCCTGAACCGAACCCCGGTTGCCCAAAAGCCAAAGGTTTAGGGTTTAGGGTTAAACCCTAACCCAAAAGCCTAAACTCTCGACCTGCATAATGAGAATCAAGCTTTGGGGTATACTCTGCTACAGTAAGGAACCAATCTTAAACAAAAACACAGCCTTGTAGAGGCTTATGATTTGCAAGCTTTGCAATGCAACATTTGGTCTCAGAGTGATTGTTGGTTGAGGGTCCCCCTATCCCGGGGGTGCCTTCAAGCTTCGATTAGAGGTCATATACGGGCTCTGTTATCAAGGTTTGCGAGGGCTCATCGCTTGGGGCATCGAGTGCTTGGGGTTTTGGTAGGGCCTGAGCCTTCGGGTAGTTGGGATTGGGGGTTAAGGGTGCTACAGAAACCCTAAACCCCTAAGCCCCTAAACCCTAAACCCCTAAACCCGAAACCCTAAACCCCTTAAGCCATAAACCCTAAACCCTAAACCCCCAACCCTAAACCCCTAAACCCGAAACCCCTCGACCGGGCTCAGGGTTATCTAAACCCTTGTCCCCGGAAATAAACAGAGCTTGGCTTAGGCTGACAGAGGGCTTTGGGGCCGGAAAAAGCTGGAACCTCTGCTTCAAAAGGCCTTCATAACTTGTGGGTATCGTGGAGGTCCGAGGTCTCTTGAAACTCAAAGCCCGGAAGAAAAAATAAAGTCTATACCCGTGGCCATGAACATAGCCGCAGAACATTGAAAAAAATGAAACCCTACGGCCCCATCCCTAAGCACTGAACCCTGCACATTATAGATCCGCCCCCACATCTGGGAACCCGACATCGCTGGCCGAATCGACGTCGTAGTCCTCGTGGTTGACTTCATCATCACCACGGACGGACCTGCGGAGTTCATTGTATAAGGTCTGTGGAGTTCAAGGTTTAGGCTGTTTTGAAAGCTGTACCTCAAAATTTCCAAAAGTTTCAAAGTTTTTACGGAAATGCAGGGTTTTATCCATCAGCCGTACGTCTGGGTCTCGGGGCTCGGGATTTCATGTTAGCCATCTGCTACTTGAGTACCCCTAGCTTACAATGCATATGATAGAAGTACCGGCATTCCTGAGGAGCCCCGAATAAACTCAGCATCCGCCTTTGAGTCAGAGACTCGCTTAAGCTGGGAATGTCTGAGCCTTAAGGTTCAAGGGTCCCTTCCAGCTTTTTGCGGCGCGTCGCAGCAGCACAGCTGCTGCCATAGGTCCCACGCCTGGCTCGCCTTGCCAGTCAGAAAAGCTGCTGGGAAAGAGCCGGCGACATGCCATTCAACGCGTGGCGACGCAGGAGCTCACCAACTGCATTGATGACTTGTTCCCTATCTTCTCGATCGACACTTTGGAGCTGGGCATTTACCCAGCCTCCACATTTTCCGCCAAAAACTTCCGCCTACTTACATGGTTTAGGGCTTAGGGCTTTTGGCTTCACTGGTCTCAACACCTTCTAGGTTCCCAAATATCCCGTCAAAAACACATATAAAAGCTGCTACTAAAACCCTCTAGAACCCGATATGAACCCCTAAACCCCATGAAGCACATCTTAATACTAAAGCAGAAGAATCCCGCTCCTCCAACAAACCCCCGAAGCCACAACCCTCGACTTCACCCTGCCTAAACCCGAATCCCAAAAAGCCCGGTGGAGGTTTCAAAGACGGGTTTTCTGTTAGGGTTTAGGGTGTGTTTTTGTGGTTGCGTATCTCCAGAAATGGAAATTGGACCTCCCTGGCTTTCGCTCAGATCTTGGGATGCATGGAAGGCCCGCTTTGAGGCTCTGGGTGATCAGTGCGATGAGTTCTGGAATGGCCGTCTCACTTAGCAGGGCGCCTGTGACCAGCTCACGTGCTGGTGGCAAAGTCTTTGTCCCAGCTTGAATTGGGATCCTCGCATGAACCATATGGAATCTGTCGGGGCATGGGGCCGACGTTTGTCATGTCTTTCTCGGCCGGCACCTGGATTCCACGCGTCAGGATGTCTTACTTCTATCTTGACTGGAACGGGCTCGCGCAAATTTGAGACTCGCACATATGGAGGCGTACCCCGCTCCCCGAGTGCCGAAGACAGTTGAGCTTTGCGCTCGCACTCACAAGAGGAGTGAATCCACTCCGACAAGGATGTAGCAGCAATGTAGCACCAACCTGCACACAGGCTTTGGAAAACCCCACAATGGTCGGTGCGTTCGACTCTTCATGAATCGTGCCGCCAAGCAACCTGCATGTGCCCTTGCTGAATCGCGTCTGCGAGCAGCAGACACCAAGGCTTCTGTGGTTTCGGGGGCTGCCGGGGTATCGACGACGATCACCGGGAGCCCTGCCAAAAAGACGTGGCGATTTGACCAACAAGCAAAAGGGCTTCACAGGGGCCTACTGGTTCAGCCTGTGCGCTGGCAAGGGTTGCCCCGCCTGAGCGACTGTAAATCTAGAACTGCATGCAATAAATCCACACTTGCTGGTATAAACAATTGGGCAAATTCTGCTGGGGAAGCCCCGTTCCTGGCCTCTTGGTGGGGAGTCTTCCAAATCGATGTCTTCCAAGCCCTGGACATATCGCAAGGGGAAGGGATTCTTGTGCTCTTCGCAAAAGCACCCTATTGTGCGCCGTGGCTGGGCAGCCAGTGCCCCAACATCAAAGTATCACTATCACTATCAGTCGAAGAATCTAAGTCAATTTCCAGCTTCCACGATTGCCTGAGCCAGCAACAACGCGAGCATCAACACTGCGGCTTGCGGCTTTCCACGTGTCACTTGCTATGCGTCCTGCTTCCGGCACAGAACGCGACAACCCTCCAAATCAAACGGCTTCCCATCTGCGGAGCTGTTTGCGGGCTTTTCTGATGCCCACGCCATTCTTGCACTTGGTGGTGACACAACAGGAGAGCGTGTCTGTAGAGTAGATGGTGCGGTAGGCCGCCGGATCTGCATCGCTCGGATGCACAAACGCATGTTTGGCGTGCACCCGCTGAGGATGTAGGGCTGGTTGCACGTTGCTGCACTGTGAGATGCTGCTTTGCCACTTGCCCCGGTCAGTGACCCGCACAGCATCTACCGGCAACGCGTCCAATACCAGCTGGTCCTCGATCCTTGGCCCTTGGCATGACTGAGGTTCTCAATGTTCAACACTGCTCTTGGCCTGTGAGCTATACATGAGTCTGCACCTCGAGCTTGTCTCTTTCATTGCAGATACCACGCTTGAAATTGATGGAGCTTGGCTTGATCACATAGCCTTTTCTGTCAGGGACATGAAGCTCTTTGCACTCCTCCAGCTCACGGCCACCAAGGGAGTATGGCCGATCAGCATCCCATAGAGGCCGCTTGCCCTTGCATCCGATAGCACAGGATGCACTCACATTGAAACTACTCTCAGTCACACAGGCTTCGAACCTCAGACAGCTCACATGCACTGTGAGAAATGACAGCTGAGCCCTCGCAGCTGAGACATCATGAGACGTCACAATAACAGCATTATGAACACAGATCCCCGTCAAGCCAAGCGACAAGGAACATGCCGTCTTTCAGACACATTGCGGACACCCCCGTCAAGCCAATTCCTCCAGATCTATCTCAGCATCGACATAAAGCCGAGGCGCAACAAGATCTCCGGTTGATATGGAGCTTTACAGGGCTTTGTTTGTGGATTTGGCATTTGGCGGTCACCAAAAGATGATGTTAGGAGCTTCAGCAGTGGAGCTTTGGGCTTTGGGTTCCACTTACGTAGCAGCCCGGCTGGATTTTGAGGTTCCCGGTGCCCTCCTGATTCGCACCTCAGGCTCCCGAAGTAGGGCTTAGCAAGCGAGTTCGAACCGTGGGGGTTTAGGCTTTACCTGTGACCAGAATAGTAGGTTATGACCCCTTAATCATGGGGTCTAACCCCTTGAAACGGTAGGTGTTTGGATTCCCACTGGTAGGGTTTCGGGGTTTCGGGGTTTGGGGTTTAGGGTTCAGGGACCATTTAAATACCAAGCCCTAGAGCCCTCAACCCTACAACTCAACCCCAAAACCCGTTCAACCTGAACCCGAAAAACTAAACCGGGGTTTAGGGCTTAGGGTTTAGGGCCGTTTAGGGCTTAGGGGTTTAGGGGTTTAGAGCTTAGGGTTTAGGGCTTAGGGCCCTAAGACCCTAAAACCTAAAGCCCCAAAGTCGCCTGTTTGAAGCGCTCGACATGGACTCCTCGGCGCAAGGGGCTGGGATCTCATCTTCCCCAGGGATCACGTGGACCCCAAAAGAAAGGCAAGCATGGCTTGGGCTTTGGGATTTTGGTGATAATAATTAGAAGACGGTTTTGAGGCTCCTTGAAAGTATCATGAAAGTAACCCGGAACCCTTTTCTCTAAACCTTAGTGGTAACTATTTAGGCCTCTATCTTAGTGGCATTGGATAGGATTTCGCGTGCAGGGCTGTGAGGATCCCGTGGATCCTCTGAGGGCCTTCTTGTTTTAGGGGTTTTGCAGGTTCCGGGTCTGGAAAGACACCGAAAACGCGGGGCGTTAGACCTGGATCCAAAATCCTACACCTGACCGAGAGCAACAACCCCAGCCCCTCCAAAAAAACAACTGAAAAGACAACCACCCCCAGAAAAAGGCACGAAACCCATAAAGGTTGTTCAAGGGCTGAGTTGGTTTGCTCCTCAAGCTTCCCGGGTTCAGTTTTGGACTCTTACACCTTGGGCGTTTATGCTTCAGGCTGGTAGGGCGGTGCTTTTGGGTTCCATGGTGGCTGAATTCAGGGCTGAGGGAGTGTAGGATTTAGGGTCGGTCTACAGCCCAAGGCACACCTCGATTTATCAACCTCCCTGCCTGAATATGGATGAAACTAAGCACCCTACACCTGAGGCCCCTGAAGAAAGATGGTGGTTATTCAGGGTTTAGGGTTTAGGGTTTAAGGTGCTTACGTCAAAGCTTAGGTCTTGCTTCTACAGGTCTTGTAAGCCCTAAACCCTAACTTGGCATTCAAGCCCTTGCTTTTTCCTAGTGCCTCGGTGGTTTGAGGGTTGGGATTCAGGGCTAGAGCCGAGAGGTCGGGTTTACTGTAGGGTTTAAGGTTTAGAGCTGAGGGCTTAGGGTTTAGGGTTTAGGGCTTAGGGCTTTCAGGGTTTAAGGCTTTGGGTTTAGGGTTTAGGGCTTGAGACCTAGAATCTTGAAACTTTGAGCATGCCAACCCCCAGGTCCCGAGACTTGACAAGCCCGGAAGGCTGGCGTCTCTAGGCAATCGTGATCAGGGGTTTAGGGTTTAGGGGTTTAGGGGTTTAGGGTTTAGGGGTTAGGGGTTTAGGGGTTTAGGGGTTTAGGGGTTTAGGGGTTTAGGGTTTAGGGATCTTCTCCATCCAAAATCTACTGTGCTGCAGTTGAGCAAGACAGTATGGAGTCATCACTGTGTGCTTGAGGGTTGAAGGTTCAGTGTGTCCTTCCTGACTCCGACCTTGCCCTAAAATCCAGACGTCCTTCCCTACCATCTCTTTCTTCATCCTCTAAGCTCTAAATCCCTAAGCTTAAAAACCCCTAAAGCCCAAAACTCTAAACTCTAAACTCAAAGCTTAGAAGCCCCTAAAGCCCAAAACACTACGCCCCCTTGTTCCAGGCCCTACTGCCCATGACGACCGGTCACAGGATGCGTCCGAGCCCAGACCCCCTCGCAAGCCTAACTCTTGTTTTGGGCTTTGGGTTTAGGGTTTTTGGGTTTTGGGCCAAAGCCTCCAAACCCTAATCCGAGGCCCGAACCTCTAGATGCATCCTGAACCCCAAACGACCTTCCTAAAACTTTAAGCCTCCAAACCTCCAAAACCCAAGTACCACAGACGGGAATCCTGAACCCGAAATGCCTGAAACTACAGCCTAGACCCGCAACCTCCAAACCCCTGATGCAACGCCCAACTAAAAGATCTAAGCGCACTGTAAGCCCCAACACTACATACCCAGAGAACCCAATACCCCCTTAATTAAGGGATACACTGATATACCTTAAATCATAATATTAAGACCTGTATAATTTAAGGTATATTCCTTAATTAAGGCATGTTGGGTTCTCTGGGTACTTCAAGCCATATGGCCCTAAACCCTAAAACCCAGGCCTTTTAGGGTTCAGGATCTAAGGTTTAGGGCTTAGCCGCTAAAGCCCAAAAGAAGAGAACAGGCCAAGGCTAGAGCGACGTTGGCCGTCGCTGCCTCAAGTTCGCCGGGAGTGCTTGGATATCTCCGGGGGGGAGGTCGGTTTTAGGCTTTTGAAAAGCGTAGCTTCTTTAGGTTGCTTAAGAAACCTATGGTTTAGGAATAGGGTTTAGGGTTTATAGGGGTAGCTCGCGCGTTTTGGGGACAGTTAGAAGGGTCTGGGCTTCAGGGTTGAGGCTAGGGTTTGGGGTTTAGGGCTTCGGGCTCCAAACCCTTTTCATTGAGGAAGAGACCGTGAACATCGTGCTAAGGACACCTCGCATAATATAAGTTCGAGTATGCTCTGACTTATGAAGGGGCGCACCAGCTTGAAAACAAATGCCCCAGGAACAACTGCCCCAGGAATACGTCACGGAAAAAATATGGCGCGAGCAGTGAACTCACACCTGTTGTCACGATGCAGAGATGGAGACAAGCATGGCCCGAGCAGGGCAGCGAACTTGTATCTTTAGACCACACTCAGAGGTGGCATCAAGGAAACAGAAACTCGTCACAAGACGTAACCATTTTGGCTGCCACTGGTCAACGGATGCTCTGCGTGCATGGACGTCATTACGGGTTCGAGCATGTGAGATCTTCATAATTGAGGCACTGCGAATATGGCTATGGACAACATCACCAGCGGTTCGAGAATGTGTGATCTTCATGTCGGCTGCAATGGAAGCAGCCAGATACCTCTAAAACCGCATGATGTTGCTGTTGATGTCAAGTCAACATCATCATCATCATCGTCATCGTCATCACCATCGAGATCAACAGAGCCAACATCCAAATCAAGGCCATCGCGGCTACCACCACCATCATCTTCTTCTTCCAGCGCAGTAGAGGT
>CAJNJA010013640.1:0-12567 GCA_905231915.1 Symbiodinium necroappetens | reverse complement strand
CCCTTAGTCTAATTATTAAGGCCCCCTAAATTCTACCGTCATAAGACTCACAGCCCAAAAAGAAAGAAACCCTTATCGAAGCCCTAGGCCGGAACCCAATCTAATTAAGGCCCCTACCTTCTATAAGGGTTCTATCGGGTTTAGGGCAGGGTCCATGTACCCAAATCATCGATGCTTTGGCCCCTAAGTCCTTTTAAATTTTTACAGGGACTAAACTATTTGGGTAATGTAGGGGCCTTAATAATTAGAATAGGGTATTGGGGTCCATTGTACTATAAATACAATAAGGAACGTATTGATAATTGTTTAGGGCCCTAACCCCAAACCCTAAACCCCAAAACCCTAAAACCCTAAATCCCTAAACCCCTACTAACCCCAAACCCTCAACCCTAAATCCCTAAACCCCTAAACCCCTAAACCCCTCAACCCTAAACCCTATGGTTCTCCCAAGCCTTGGCCACCACGTGGAGAGCGAAAGGCCCCGCCCTGGCCGCGACATCGCACTGCACGCCCAGCTGATCCAAGACGCCAGCCACCTCCGGCTAAGGGTTTAGGATTTAGGGTTTAGGGGTTTAGGGTTTAGTGTTTAGGGTTTGGGGTTTAGGGTTTAGAGTTTAGGGGTTCAGGAGTTTAGGGTTTAGGGTGTAGGGTGTTAAGGGGTTTAGAGGTTTATAGGGGTTTATAGGGTTTTGGGTGTAGGGTGTTTAAGGCTGAGGGTTTACCCATAGCCCCCTAAGTAGACTTTTGATGGTTCATATTTAGACTCCTATAAGGCAATCCCAAAAAGGAGCTACTTAGGGGCCTATGGGTAGGGCTTTAGGGGTTTATATGGTTTTGGGTGTAGGGTGTTTAAAGGGGGTCGAGGGTTTTAGGGGTTTAGGGTTTATAGGGTTTATAGGGTGTAGGGTTTTTAAGGGGGTTGAGGATTTAGGGGTTTATAGGGTTTTGGGTGTAGGGTTTTTAGGGGGGTTGAGGGTGTTGCGGGGGTTAAAGGGTTTAGGGTTTAGGGTGTAGGGTTTTAAGGGGTTTAGGGTTTATAGGGGCTCAGTTTTAGGCTCATTTGCGGCTTTGATTCAGGACTCTAACGGATGCTAATTAATTCAGCTTTGCAGGGCGTTTAAAGTTTATCGGCTCGACTGTAGGGGCTGTAATGACAAGAACAAGGCTTCGCGGTACATGTTGCCACAGATATGATGTTATAAGCTCTGTAAGGAACTATTCGGTATCATGACTAAGTAAAGCCTTAAAATGGACCCTAAAAGCAGTGGTACTGTTGATGATATACATCCTGCATTACCCTAAGGATCCGAAACATGGGAATCATGGTACATATTCCTTCCTTATTATGGGTAATGCAGGATTTATATCATCAACAGTATGGGGGGAGGGGGGTTGTGACCTGTTTGAGGGGCTTTGCGGTCGCCTTCCTGGGCAAAGGTGGCAGAGATCTCCGACCGACTTCGCTTGAGGAGCGGCTTGGGCTCAGGGTTTAGGGTTTAGGGTTTAGGGCTGCAAGACTCCAAGTATACAAAGTGTACCCAAGTCTAGAAATAGTACCTACTTCTATTTGGAGTCTTAGGGTTGAGGTTTACCCTGCAGGGCCAAACGGCCAGCCATCTATCCCCTTAGGAGGGTCCGGAATCTCCTGCTACGGATAGCCTTTTGGTCTCTTGGGGCTCTCAGAAATCCTACGTTTTGAGGGTTGTCCGAAAGTGTTAGGATTCTGAGGGTAGGGTTGGGGGGTATAGGGTTTAGGCAAAAATGAATTCCTGTGATGCTTGGTGCTTTATCAATGCACAGAGACAAAAAGGCAGGTGTGCAGGAGGGCAAAGAGCAAAAAAGAAGGCATGTGGAGCGCATGGTACCAAAACAGGCATATACGGGTAAACAACAACTTTAAAATGTAGGTCACGCGCTGTCATTAGGAAAAGCTGAACGCTGTGACTCGGAAACCTTTGTGCCATGACTCGTTTTTCACGTGCGTCATCGGGCGTGCTGTAAGCTTTGTGAGAAGGAGAGACGCTGCCAAACCCAGAGGCTATCAAACCAGAGTGGCATTTAAATGAAACGCTAACCGCTAAAGTCCAGAGGCACAACCTCGCAACAGCTATATGCGCTCCTGCCTAGCTCTACAGGACCCACGCAAGTCGAAGGTGATCCCCACTACGACCAAGACGAAGTGACCTGCGTATTGGATGACACGCATTTCTTCAGGCGTTGGGTTGCGGACTCACCCGAAGAAGCACTGGCAGAATTTGGTCAGCTTACTCAGCGGCTTGTACATATGTCGACGCTGCACTGATGCCACGTCTTGATTTAAGAAAGGTAACATCAGCACCTTGGTGCTGCAACCTCATACACACTCTCCAGGTTGCACTTCTGCAGCATCCTGCAAGCCACGGCATGCACTGGGGAAGCAGTGGTCAGCAGCCAGTCCTTGAACGTCTTTTTAACACGACTATGACTATGAGATAACCGTCACCACAGATCCGTCGCCCGTAATGGCAGCAAAACCCATGCTGGAGGCTTGGATCTGCTGCAGATTCTTCAGCTGCAGCTGGGGATGCGCAGAACTGCTGTCTCCGCCAAAGGCAACACGACCCCATGTCACGACGGATCCATCGTGGAATCCATCGTCAAGAGCTGACTGTATGTGATCCTGCACAGGCATATAGCTACGGTTACTGTACCAGCAACCACCATGGCCACCGCGTTTCCAGGTGACGGCCGATCCGTCACCAAGAATAGCAGCAAAAGCAGACTTAGAGGCATGAATCTGCTGCACATCCTTGAGCAATTCTTGCACAGCACTACTTTCGCCACCAAAGGCAGCATCACCCCAAGTCACGACCGATCCGTCCCCAAGAATGGCAGCAAAAGCACGAGGACGAGGCTTGGATGTGCTGCACATTCTTCAGCTGATCCCGCACAGCACTACTGTCGCCACCGCAGATAGCATCACCCCAAGTCACGACCGATCCGTCCTCGAGAATGGCAGCAAATGCACCGATGTCGCCGCTACCGCCTTTTGTGGCTTGGATCTGCTGCACATTCTTCAGCTGACCCTGCACAGCACGACTGTCACCGCCATGGCGAGCCCCACCCCAGGTCACGACCGATCCATCGCCGAGAATGGCAGCAAAAGCGCCGCACGAGGCTTGGATCTGCTGCACAGTTTTCAGCTGATCCTGCACAGCTCTGCTGTCACCGCCATGGTCATCAGCACGACCCCAGGTTACGACCGATCCGTCACCAAGAATAGCAGCAAAAGCGGACTTGGAGGCGTTAATTTGCTGCACATCCTTCAGCAACTCTTGCACGTCACTACTGTCGCCACCACAGCTTTCATCACCCCAAGACACGACCGATCCGTCCCTAAGAATGGCAGCAAAAGCACGGGACGAGGATTGGATGTGCTGCACATTCTTCAGCTGATCCCGCACAGCACTACTGTCGCCACCACAGATAGCATGACCCCAAGTCACGACCGATCCGTCCTCGAGAATGGCAGCAAATGCACCGATGTCGCCACTACCGTCTTTTGTGGCTTGGATCTGCTGCACATTCTTCAGCTGATCCTGCACAGCACGACTGTCACCGCCATGGCGAGCCTCAGGTCACGACCGATCCATCACCAAGAATGGCAGCGAAAGCATAGTTAGAGGCTTGGGTCTGGTGCACATTCTTCAGCTGATCCTGCACAGCACTGCAGTCACCACCAGCACCAGGTAAACCGAAGGTGAAGACAGAGCCGTCACCACGAATGGCAGCAAAGGCGCATCGACTGGCTTGCACTTGAACTCTGTCTAGATGGAAGGTCAGCGAAGCCCCATCCTGAAGCTTTGCGGCCTCGATTGTTGAGCATACATCCAACATGTTTCCAGAGGAGTCCAGCAGCCGCCCTCTGCTGACTCCAAGTTCTCCCTGTGCTCGACGCAGCAGTATTCCGACCTCCTCATGCAAGTCGGCTTTCACCATCACTGACTTGCCGCTGAGCAGCCCAACTTCCAGTGCGATCGGCATGTCGCAAACTTGCCGCACACCGATTTGGGAATAGAAGCACCAAAAAGCACGGTTCTCACTACCAGGAGCCCAAAAGCAGAGACCACTTCTTTGACTTGGAGGCTATGGATTCGCAAAAATGCGAGAGCCAAAGGAACTGGAGGGTTTAAGGTTGGGGCTTACAGGGTTCAGGGTGAAGAGTTTACGTCAGTTTACGTACATACATACTAACCCTAAGGGTCCATGTACCCAAACAGACATACTTTGGCCTGAAACTAGTCCCTATTTAGGTACTTTGAGCCAAAGTATATACTAGTTTGGTACATGGACCCTTATTGTAACCTACAAGACTACTGTATATCCTACACGTCCTAAGTATGGACCTTCAGAGTCTTAACATTAACTAGCAACCCCAAGGACCGATAGAACCCTTGTACGAACTTCTAAACCCTAGTTATCCCCTAAACGCCTAGTTGCTTAAGGGCTTTAGGATAGTATTCTATAGATAAATAAACCGACAAATAATCAACAAACCAGCAGATGAGTAAGGACGTAAATAAAATAGGCAGATATACATAGAGACATAAACACAGAAATAGACATAGAAAAAAGATGTTGTGTAATAAGGCAGTGGTCGTATTACATATATATATATACTTATTCATTCGTTTACACAGAACGCCATGGTTCCTATAGTAGAGTGCAGATTGCTTGTATGTTGCTCGTTCTCCTGCTTGCGCAGGAGCTAGGCGTCACTGTTACTGAAACAAGGGCTCCTCGCTGAAGACGATTCTGTGGGATAGTAATATCTTATACATCACCCAAAAGTCACAGGTGTCGAGCCTTGTACCAATTCAAATCCCGTGCTGTGGTGATATGATAGATATAATCGACTACTTGGAATACAGATATTTGCACAATTTCCAGGGGCGGAACTAAAATCTTAAAGGAGCCAAGACCAAAACCCTAAACCCCTTAAAAAGGGAATCTTAAACCCTAAACCCTAAACCAAACCCTAAACCCTAAACCTTAAACCCTAAACCCTAAACCCCTAAGAAGGGAATCTTAAAGAGGCCCATGGCCTGCTGTGCGAAGGGCCCCTGAGGCGGCAGTGGCAGTGTGGAGGCTCTGTCGTGGATTCCTGGGCTCTTGTTAAGGCATTCAACGTAAGTTGCCATAGGTTTAGGGTTTAGGGCTTAGGGTTTAGGGTTCAGGGCTTAGGGTTTAGGGTAATAATAGGGATCTATAGTAAATAATAGGGCATCCTTGTTATGGTAACTTAAATTAAATCCCTTTAACAAGAACCCACATTCGCACCCTAGACCCTATAAACCCTAAACCCTAAAACATCCCTTTAACAAGAACCGAGATTCGCTCGAGGTAGCTGCGGACCTGACCGAGGCAGGACGCTTCGAGGCTCGGCTGAGGAAGGCTTCTGGGGTTGAAGGGTTTAGGGGTTTAGGGGTTTAGGGCTTTTAGGGTTTAGGGGTTTAGGGCTTTTAGGGGTTTAGGGTTTAATTAGGGGTTTAGCGTTTTAGGGCTGAAGGGTTTTTAGGGTTTAGGGCTTTAGGGGTTTAGGGTTTAGGGGTTTAGGGTTGAAGGGTTTAGGGTTTTAGGGTTTGAGGGGGTGAGGGGTTGAGGCTTCTCACAGCGTTTAGCGGTTTCTCGTGCTTTCAAGGACGGTTTGCGGTCCTAGGATGCTTGGATTTGGCGCTTGTGGTTGTAGGCCAGGGTTGTTGGGTTTTCATAGCGGACTTTAAAAAAAAAAACTTCGTTGGGGTTTCATGCTTTTTTCGGATTTTGGGGTTTCCCTAAGACTCCAAGTATACAAATAGTGTACCCACTTTGGGGTCTAAAGTCTATGAATAGTACCTACTTTGGGCTATTTGGAGGCTCAGAATTCCTCTGCATTGTAGTTCCTTGTTTTGGTTTTTCAAATCTTTATGTTTAGGGTTTAGGGTTTAGGATCCTAGAAGGTAACCCCCAGAAAAGGAACTACAATGGAGACTATAGGTAGAACCCCTAAAGATATCGTTCACCTAAAAGGAAAACTCAGTGTACACTCTTTCCTGCTGCTGAATTTCAGAAGGAGCCCGCCCTAAAAAACAGAAAAAAAATTACATGCGAGGGGAGTCTTGGGGACACCGGGTAGAAACTGATTACAAGTACGACCTTATAGTGCAGTCATACGCTGCCCCAAATCCTAAAACCCTAAACCCGAAACCCTAAACCCTCAAACCCTAAACCTCTAAACCCTTAACCCCTAACCGATGATTAGGCTTAAAGGAAACTACAGGTGGGGAGTTTAGGGTATATAGGGCTTCTAGAAGGCTTCTATAAGGTATATAGACCTTCTATAAGGCTCCTAGAACGGTAGCTACCCACCTGAAAATGCCCTAGATACGCACTTTGGATCCCCCGACCTTCTCTTATGGGATCCTTAAGCGAGGGGGTTGTAAGAGGGGCATATAATCCAATAATCCCCAATTCTCCCTAGGGCTCCCTTAGGTTCCCTAAAGCTCCCTAAGGATCCCTACGACCCTCCCCGCTTGAATTTCTGAATCACCCTCCCTTAAGGATCCGATAGTTCTAGGTATCCCCCTTTTCGGAACCAGTAAGATTCCGCACAACCCCTTAACCCCTAAAACCCTAAAACCCCAAGCCCTAAAACCCTAAAGCCCTAGACCCTAACACCCTAAAACCCGAAACCCTAAACCCTATCAGCCGGAAAGGAGCCCTTAAAACAAAAATATATATATATATTTGTATATATGCATGTATATATGCATGTGTATATATATATACACATATATATATATATATCAGCCAGCTATCGGCCCCGCGATGACGCCTCGGCCGGCAGCGAGGTGAAGAAGGCAAAGGTCTCCTTACGCAAGGAAGCCTCGGCTTAAAAACCGGGGGCTTCTAGGGACGGTTTAGGGTTTAGGGTTTTGTCTAAGGTCTATATGGCTTATAGGGTTTAGGGTTTCGGGTTTAGGGTTTGGGGCTTCTAGGGATTACTGGGTTATACCCTCAGGGTCCATGTACCCAAGCAGTATATACTCTAGCCTTAAAGTAGTCCCTATTTGGGTACTTTGGGGCCAAAGTATACGCTTAGGGATATACATACACATATAGATAGATAGATAGATAGATAGATAGATAGACAGATAGATAGATAGAGATAGGGTTTATAAGGTGTTTATAGGGTTCACTTACAGGATTTTTTAGGGTTTATAGGCTTTATAACCGGGTTTACTTACAGGGTTGTAGAGGGGTTTAAATAAGGCTTGTAGGGCTTACGTAGGTTGTATATGGGCTTTATAGATTTATAGGGCTTATGTAGGGTTTATGCTGGGTTTATATGGGGGTTTCCGAAAATAGGGGACCCAAATATAGCACCCTAAATAGTAGGAACCCTATTTTACGGATCCCAAAATAAGGTAAGGTACCCTAATGTCCGGAAAATCCCATATAGGGTTTGTAGCGCAATCCTAAAAAAACGACCACCGGACGCCAGGCCTCCAAGATGAAAAGGTTCTGGTAGCTCTTGCTCCGACGCCTGCGTGAGAAAACCCTGAGAAGTAAAAAAAAAACCTACATAAGCCACGGTTTAGGGGTTTAGGGTTTGAGAGTTTAGGGAAAAGGGACCCTAATTTAGAGAACTGCCCATAAAGGGTGTAAAAGTTTGGGTACTGCCCCCATACAGTAACAGTCTATGACATAGGGGTACTACTAAGGGCCTTGCATATTCAGGTCATGAGTATTATTCAACTGCTACAGAAGGGGCGCAGTATCCAATTGCGCTTACAGGGTTGAGGCCTCTAGAGTTTCGAGTTGTGGCGGGGGATAGGGTTGCAAGGGCTTAGGGTTTAGGGTTGAGGGTGTAGGGTTTTGGGTTTAGGGGGGCTTAAGCACTAAACTGTACAGAACAATGATCACGGAAGCCCTTATGAAATCCTATCGAGCCCACATACAGACCTAAACTAACGCTTAAGTTCTGCACTTTGAACACCGAGCCAGCCATGTGAAGTCTTATGCCCGAAGCTGGCGATTATGGCCTTAGTAATTTGAATAGGGCTGGTTCCTTCTGAGGGCTTTTTATCACAAGTAGCTTATTGGATTCTGTGGGGTTTCACAGTAGGGACCACAATGTGTTTTTAGCCGGGGCTGGTGGGAGGGGGTGGCTTAGAGTATAGTCATTATCCGAAACGTTTAGGGTTTAGGGTTTCAGGAATAGTATCACTGGTCAGTAAGGCCTCTATATTATCCCCCTAAGCCCTCAAAGCTAAACCCAATTCAGTAGTTGGGTTTTGGATAGTAGCAATAGGTTTGTAAGCCTTTCAAGCAATCTAGGATTGCTTTGTACTTGGACCCTGAACCCGCAAAGACCCTACGTCTAAACTCTAAACCCTTTAAACTCTGAACCCTAAAACCCTGAACCTTAACCCCTAAACCCTAAACCCTAAAACCCTGAACCCTAAACCCCTAAAAAACTTAAGCCCTATTCCCTGAACCCTAATATCTTAAGTCCTAAGCCCAGGAACCTATATAACTCCAAAGATCCCCAAAAACCTAAACCCTAAACTTTAAACATCCATAGACCCTAAGCCCACTATAAGCCCCGACCCAGCGAGGTATTTAAGGGATCCTTTTAGGGGTTCTATAAAGGTTGGGTTTAGGGTTTAGGGTTTAGGGTTTAGGGTTGACGGTTTAGGGTGTAGGCGAGTCTAGGATTGCTGGACGGAGCATGAGCTTTAGTGACTACGTAGTCTTTAAGGTTATAATAATTGGGTGACGATGCTTGTGGCTCCTTATATTCCTACTTGACCTACGTATGCCCTTACTTACGAAGTTCATCTAAGTCCCATGAGTGTGAAGGAGGATCCGACACTCATGATATCAGGGCTTATATAGGGCTGAAAGGGCCCACGGCCCAGGGTTTAGTATCGGGCTTTTACGCATTTTGTATATTGGGTTTAGGGTTTGGGGTTTATAAGTCAGGGTCTAACGCAAGAATGGAGGCGAGTGGGTATCGGTATGAGACTTATAGCACTTCAGGCTCAGCTACTTGGGTCAAGGCTCGCGACTTGCAGAACGAGATCATTAATGACTCCGATTCTCAGGGACACAAAAACAGAACCTTCTTTCGGGGGTTGCGCGTGCTTGGCGCCCAAGCTATTCAACGGGGCAGCCGCTGTCGCCCTTGATGCTTCTGCTGCCTCTTCCGTCGCGCGCCGCTGCGGTGTGGGTCTTGGCTTCGGCTGCTCCGTCTAAGTCCCACATCAAAGTCATGACCATGGACCACGGAAGTCGTAGACACTGCTTGCTGGTTCCCTGCTGTCTGAGCTGCCAAGCACTGTTTTTTTTTTAGGTGCATCGGCCTTTCACTCTGCTCCAAGCCTGCCTCGTTGAGGCTAACACCAAACGACCCACATGCCGAGGCACAGAGGTCTGCACAAAAGGTTTGCACAAAAGGTCGGTCAAGTCTGAACAAACCGACTCAGACCTGGGCTTAGGGTTTAGGGTATACGGTTTAGGGCTTTAGCTGTAAGGTCTAGGGCTTTAGGTGTAGTGTTTGGGTTTAGGGTTTGGGGATCATGCTGCAAGCTTCTTCTCGGTCTGGGCAGGCAGCACTGCACGAGAGGCTCCCGACAAATTGTAATCACTTCTGACTTCCATCTCTCAAAAGCCACAACATCGGAATACAGCCCAAACCCCTAAAGCCTACACCCTAAACCCTAAACCCCAAACCCCTAAACCCCTAAAACCTAAACCATAAGCCCGAAGCCCTAAATCCCGAGCCCCAGAGCCAAGAAATTCGAGAGGCTCAAGGCCAATCTAATTAAGTATATAAACGAACCGCAACACTAAACCTTGGATACTGCCCCCCACTCAGTAAGTATTCATAATATGGATATGTATAAGGTCCTTAATGTATCTCTAGTATAGACTGTTACTGTATGAGGGCAGCACCCAAACTAAACCCGAAGACTTGAACCCCGAAAGCCCCAACCCTCCACTCTTGCATTCCGAAACGCTATAAACCCGCATAGCAGGGCTCCCCTATGCATTTGAGAACCCTAGAGGGTTTCGAGTTTAGGGTTTAGCGGTTTCAGGGCTTAGGGGTTTAGGGTTTAGGGGTTAAGGGTTTAGGGTTTAGGGGTTTAGGGGTTTAGGGCTTGGGGCTTAGGGTTTAGGGCTTGGGGCTTTTTAGGGTTAGACCCCTCGTTGCATCAGGACCCCCTGGTCTAAGAAAGGCCTCAGCTCTGCCGAATCCTTCTGGTAGCGGTCAATGTCAGGTGCCACATTCCCCTGGTGCTTGCAGGATTTAAGGGGAGTGAGTGATAACGGTTCAGAGAACCCTAGAGCCCTGAAGGGTTTAGGGTTTAGGGGTTAGGGTTTAGGGCAAAATGATAGGGTCTATTTTAATGGCAACACAGGATAATGTGAGATTCTTCTCAGAATGGGCAGACTCGGAACCCCCCCCCAATCTGATAATTCTGGTTATACGGTGTGATTAAGGGCTGCAGTTAAGGGGCAGTTGGGGAACCCTCATGAGGATTACCTGGGAAACCTAAAGATGACAAATTCCTGGGATTTCAAAGAACAAAATGTGGGGAACAGTGTCCGGCACTAAGCATGGCCTGTTGAGCCCCGCAAGAAGGCGCAACCGCACATAAACCTGCCAAATGCACCGAAAAAAAACTGTACAGTTCCCTCAAAAAAAAACCGCAACTCGCCCAAAGAAAACTGTAACCATGCCCGCGCCGAAGAACCCGAAATTACAGCGTAGAAAAGCGTAGACGCCCGAATTCTGGCGCACAACCCTAACCTGTCTCAACAGAAACCTGGGTCAATCCGGACTACCCTAGTAAACTGCCGTCTTACCCTAAGGCTCTAAGGACTCGTATTTTAAGGCTTCTGGGCCCAAAGACCATGCTATATAAGGCTTTTGAGCTATTTTGAGCCTTAGGGTTAGGCGTCCCCAGGTAGTCTGACGTGTTCGACCCTACACTCCAAATCTCAACAACTGATGAACTGTGGCATCCTCCCGGACGGCTCGCAATCCCCTTCATGCGACAGGAATACAGAAAAAATAAAAACGTTATTATACTAGAGGTACGGTGGATGAAATAATTCCTGCATTACCCATAATAAGGAATATACCATAATTCCCATAGTTTAGGGTCTGTAAGGTAATGCAGGAGTTATATCATCAACAGTATCACTACCCTTATTGGGGCTATCGTACCTATAACCGTGCTTGTGACCGGCGCACGTGTGAATTGAGCCCCCTGATGCTCCTGATCCTGTAAGCACACGAACCTAAACACCTAAAGCCCTGAAACCTTAAAGCCGAGCAGTCAAACCCACGAGAAATCCGACAGAAACAGCCCTGGGGCAGAATACAACAACTCTGTGAAAACCTAAGCCCTGAACCCCAAAACCCCAAAACCCCTAAAACCCCTAAACCCCAAAACCCTAAACCCCTAAACACTAAACCCCCAAACCCTGAACCCCAAAACCTAAACCCTAAAACCCCAACACCCCAAAACCCTGAACCCCAAAACTTAGTTGCTCAGTTCATAAGCACAAAAAAGTGTACACTTTCAGTTCTATAAGGGGTCATATTTTCCCAAAAAGCTTAAAGTGCGGTAATTCAGCTCCTAAGACCCCTAAACAAGATGAGCAGACCGCAGGCTCTGGAAGCGGCGCGCCCGCATCCACCTGACACTTGGTTTGCGGATTTTTTCGGGTTTTGGGTTTTGCGTTTAGAATTTAGGGTTTAGGGTTTTTTGTAAGGGTTTAGGGTTTAGGGTTTAGAATTTAGGGTTTGGGGATGATAGATTTGGGGGTTTAGGAATTACCTTAAACTCTCACAACCTACTTTGTTGCAGGTTCCTGCTATGAATCCAAACCATGATTTGGGTTTGGGGATTATAGGATTACAATCGGATAAAGGAGAAACCCAGAAGTTGGACACCCAATAGAATCCCTAAGAGTAATGTATAGGGAATCCAAGCACTGCTTGTCCTTGATCCGGTTTTCAACTTTTTGGGGTGTATTATACGTTAGACTTTACGGGTTTGGGCTGACTTCTTTAAACTACCAAAACCTACTTACCTTTGTTGTAGGCTCCGATAAATATAAACCCCAACTATACACTTGATAGGGACCCTACAGAAAAGTAGGATTTGGCTCTATGGGCTTAGGGCTTAAGGCTTAGAGGACCAGGGTACGTATAACCCCGCCGGCCAGGGAGGTAGCCTACTCCTCCGACTCCTCCCACTCCTCCTACTCCCTACGACTACGACTACGACTACGACTACGACGACGACGACGACAACGACGACGACGACGACTCCGACTCCGACTCCGACTCCGACTCCTACTCCTACTCCTACTCCTACTCCTACTCCTACTCCTGCTCCTACTCCTGCTCCTACTCCTACTCCTACTCCTACTCCTACTCCTACTACTACTACTGCTACTACTAATAATAATAATACTCCTGCTGCTGCCACTGCTGCTACCGCTGCCACGAGGCTGCTACCGACTAAA
>CAJNJA010013639.1:0-12568 GCA_905231915.1 Symbiodinium necroappetens | reverse complement strand
TCCTGAGCCTCCCGATGCTTTCAATCACGTGTGCGGATACTGTGGATATGTATACGTATACGTACGTACTCACGTACGTACGTACGTACGTACGTACGTACGTACGTACGTACGTACGTAGGCATGTATGTATGTATGTATGTATGTATGTATGTATGTATGTATGTACATGTATATGTACACACACACACACATATATATATATATATAGATATGTATATATACATACATACAGACATACATACATACATACATACATGCATACATACATACATTAGCTTTCAAGCACCAACAGCACGCATAAGACACTAGGAAAGCGGGCGGGGGGGCTACGGTCTTTCTCCTCAGGCTTTGAGGTTTCAGCGCGTTTTCGGAGAACCCCTCGAGAGCTCGCCTGCAAAGCAAGCCCGTCGCTGTACCTTCTGTGAATGTTGCAAATTCAAGCTTAGAAGCTGTGCGAAAGTAGTCACAGCCTCGCAAAATTTACACATTCAGCGCGGCGCCTGTGTGAGTGGGCGCCTGTGTGAGTGGGCTCATAGGATGACGCACGATTCCGATTCTTCCTCCTTGTTTAGATGGGTTTGGGTTCAGGGTGCGTTAGAGCACAACTTCAGACCTACTTGGAGCCAGTCGTTTGAGAAGTGCAAGCAAACCCTGCAGGCCAAAGGCGCGGAAGGATAATCCCTGTTATCTAGTAGACTGGACATACCAAAGCCTTCAACTTATGATTAAGCATCAGAAAAGTCTGGTGCAGCCTATGGAGCTTTTCTATGCCCTGTCAGTAGCTTGAATCCTGGTCCAAAGCCCTAAACGCCTAAACCCTAAACCTCAGAACCTCCCTCCTTATGTACCCTGGGTCCACTGGGCAGGGAGCTGAAACAGGATCCAAAACTGGATCCCTTGTCCGGCACCGAGCTTTGCGGGACAAAGCGATTCCGACATAGTGGATTTTGGGGCGGGGGTCAACCGCTCCATGAGGGTTCAGGGATTCGGGCTGAGGATTTAATTCGGATTCAGAAGGCAGGGTGTGGGTTTAGTCTTCTCAACCCTACTTCTGGCTTTCTGGCTGTCTTGAAAAGGGACTTTATTAAGAGGGTCTACATTTCCCAGGGTCCCCCTAATCCTAAGTCCTGTAATATAAGAAACTCCAGAATCTCCTTTGAGGTCTGGGTATATGCTGTGTAATATAGGGGCCTAAATAATTACCTATATTATTTTGGGGGCTCCTTATTATAATTACAGTAAAATTGGCCCCAAAACCCTATTCTAATTATTATAAGGCCCCTACATTAGATCAATTAGGCAGGTGGACACAGAGGGAACACCGCAAGAGTTAACTTCAGGACGAAAGCTCTAATATAGCGGCCGAAATAATTACCAATACTACTGTGGGCATTCCTTACTATACTTATAGTAGAATATCCCCCCAAAACCTTATTCTAACTATTCAGGCCCCGATTTTAAACCTTCACCATACCCTTAAACCCTAAACCCTAAACCCCTTAATCCCTCAACCCTAACAAACCCTTAGGCATCTCAACTTCAGGACGATGTGGAAGGGGAGTCGGAGGCCGGCAGAAAGACTCCCAGCAGCAAAGCTCCAAAGAAGAAGTCAGGCCCAGGAGAGTTAGGGGTTTAGAGTTTAATGGTTTGGGGTTTAGGGGTTTATAGGTTTAGGGGTTTAGGGGTTTATAGGTTTAGGGGTTTAGGGGTTTAGAGGGGTTTTAGTGGTTTATGGTTTAGTGGTTTGGGGTTTTAGGGTTTAGTGGTTTAGGGTTTAGGGGTTTAGTGGTTTAGGGTTCAGGGGAGAGTCTCGGGTTCCTTTAAAGATCTCACAAGTCCTCTTAAAGGGGATGTTTCGGATTCCTACAAGATTAGTTCTCGCGCCAAGTTTTTTTTTGGGGGAGGGTTTTTTTTAAGGGGATTTAGGGAATTAGGGTCCAGGGTCCAGGGTTTCGAGCTTGTGAGATTTCCGGCCTGGATTATTCAGACCCTAAACCCTAAACCGAAATTATTCATGTTTGAGCTCTTCAAGCAATTGTCTGGGCTGTAGGGCCTCAGGCGGCTTAGGGGTTTAGGGGTTTGGGGTTTAGGTTCTGGGGTTTAGGGGTTTGGGGTTTAGGGGCTCAAGGTTTAGGGTTTAGGGCTTAAGGCGTTGGGTTTCGGGTGTAGAACCCTAAACCCCTAAAACCCCGAAGCGCTAGGTGTAGGGTCTATGGCTCAAAGTTTAGGGTTTCGATCCGCTAACTTTTTTTTTTGGCTCAGGGGGTTCGGTCCGCCAAGTGCTTTTATTGTTCGTAACGGTTTAGGGTTTTAGGGTTTAGGGTTTTGGGTTTTGGGGTTTTAGGGTTTTAGGGTTTCGGGTTTAGGGTTTAGGGTTGTCGCATTACCCATGGTAAGGAATAGACTATAATTCCCATAGTTTAGGGCCCTTAAGGCGATGCAGGATTTACATCAGCAACAGTATTGAGGACGGATGTAAGACTTTCATGGAAGTTTTACAGGTTTGTCACAGAGGAAAAATTGGACATAGGGTTTCTTTGGTTAGTGTTCTACGGTTTTGCAGGGCTGTGTCTGGGGTTCAGGGGTTTAGGGTTTAGGGTTTGATTTTTTGGACCTCCTTTAAGCCATCCGGCTCTATGGATTCTCGGGTTGAGAGTTAGGGTCGGCAGCAAGAAGTGGTTCGTGGACAGAAGGCTTGCGAACGAGTTGCAATGTGGAAACCTTAAACCCTCAACCCCAAACCCTAAGCCCTAAACCCCAAACCAACCAATAATGATGACTGTTAGAAAGCTAGGGGCCTTGATTCCATGGCCAACGCACGCTCAGACGAGCTTGACGACAGTAGATACATGAGGTCGGCGAAGTAAACGCATCGTAGATAAACAGGCTACATGGGTTTAGGGTTTAGGGGTTTAGGGTTTAGGGTAATTTAGGTTTAGGGGTTTAGGGCTTATAGGGTTTAGGGTTTACGGGTTTAGGGGGTTTAGGGGTTTAGGGTGGTCCTGTACAGTACGTATGCTTGCATCTAAATATGTTTTGTTGCATACATACGGTTTCCCCGAGTCGCAGTGTGATCTCCCTGCACAGAGTCCCGAGTACTCGCGGCTTCGCCGCTCTTCCTTGGAGATCCGGATCCTTCATCAACCTGTTAACTTTAAACCATGAACCATTAAGCCCGAAACCTTGATTAAACCCTTAACCCCTAAACCCTTAAACCACAAGCTTGCAGCCAACACCCTCGACCTGACACCTTAACCCCAAGTGCCAAGACCTGAAACCCTAAACCCTAAGCCCAAAAGCTCTACACCCCCCAGCCTCGACTGTCCTGCCAGGGAAAAAGAAAGCTGCGGGTGGGGGAACCGAAGATATGGGCCCCTCCCCGAGTTCTTTATTTTGTGTTCATGTTTGAGTTCATCTAGGTTTCAGCATCTGGATTTAGGGTCTTAGGGTTTAGGGTTTTGTGTAGAGGGTAGACCTGACATGAATGCTCCGATTCGCTCGCGCAGTCGCCACGGCGCTTCGTCGATCATCACGCCATGAGATCCCCCAACGTCCCGAAAGCACAAAAACCCGAAACCCTAAACCCTTTAGCGCATCAAACAAACAAAACAGCAAGGCCAGACTGGCGAGAGCTTCGTCAGCACCGTCAGTGCTGTGACGGCTCCTTGCCTGAGAGCCGGTGCAGTCTTTGTAGGGGTTTTAAGTGTTGGGGCGTTCTGCAAGTGGAGCAGTAGAGTTTATTTTCTAAGGATTTGCGGTTTTCCGTGCTTTATATATATATATACATACATACATACATACATACATACATACATACATATATATATACACACATATGTGTGTATATATATGGGTTTCGGGCATGTTCGGGTTTTGGGACCCCAGTCCTCTAAAACCTCAAAGCCCTAAAGCCCTAATCCCTTGGACACCACATGGACTCCCTACAATGACTCTGCACCGAGGTCCACATGTAAATGTATGCAATAGTCAGCCAGGCTAGCGACATGCATTTTAGATGAAGGGGGTATCGTAAAAAGGGGGGGGGGGGGGGGTACATGTCTGTGAAAGGCTAATGAGGCTTGAAGACCCTAAACCCTAAACCTTGAAGGTGTCCTCTGTTAACCTTCACCCGAATAGCATCCCTAGCCCTAGAGGGAGTTTAAGGTAGACTTCGGGAGTTTCAGGAAAATGGACCCTACTGTGATAGATCCCTGAGATTGAATAGTGGGATCCTTCGTTTATCGTGTGGGGCTTAGGGCAAAAGCCGCTGGAAGCTCTTAACCCCACTATATGTATGCAGGTAGGTGTGTGTGTGTGTGTATGTATATATATATACAGAGAGATGTGTATGCATGTATGTATGTATGTATGTATGTATGTATGTATGTATGTACGTAGGTATGTATGTAGGTAGGTAGGTAGGTAGGTAGGTAGGTAGGTAGATAGGTAGGTAGGCAGGTAGGTAGGTAGGTAGGTAGGTAGGTTTGTTTGTTTGTTTGTATGTTTGTATGTATGTGTGTGTGTGTATGTAGTTATGTAGTATGTATGTGTGCGTGTATGTAGTATGTATGTGTGTATGTAGATATGTATGTAGGTATGTAGGAAGGTAGGAAGGTAGGAAGGTAGGAAGGAAGGTAGGTAGGTAGGTAGGTAGGTAGGTATGTACCTACGCACATACATACATACATACATGCATAGTCACATACATGCAAATCTGCCTGCATGTTCTGAAGCTCTTTTTTCTGTGGATCAGTCCAAGACACGAGTGCCCCAAGTTTACGAATCCCCGTTCCTGAATCCGCAAAACCCCACCCCGGGACATGTTGCACATTCAGCCATATACCTTACACTGCCCTCTAAGCCTAAACCCGAAATTCCCGAAGCTCCACAAGCCCACAGGCCATAAGTATCCCAGGACGACAGCGAAGCGGACTCACCCAAGGCTGCCCGGAAGAAGAAGCCCGAGGCAGCCCACAAGGCGCACAGAAGCCCTGTTAACCCCGAAAAAAATCCCCAAGCCCTGTAAGGCCTGTAACTGATCCTTTAAGGGTTTAGGGTTTAGGGTCAGGCTAGGTTTTGATTTTGGTGTCTATGCGGACTTAGCTGGTAGATCTAGACCGTTTAAACTGGGCACCTCCACCTTAGACTTCCTCAGTCTGGAGCTTACCCATAGGCTCCATAGTTGTTCCTTTATGAGGGGTTTACCTTATAGAATCCTAAATATAAACCCCAAAAAGAAACTACTATGGAGCCTTCGGGTAGGGCTCAAAACTTCAAGGCTTGATGCAGCGGGGGCTGTTTAGGTTGGAGGAGCTTTAGGGTTAGCGTGAAGGCCAATTAATGATTCTCCGGCTCTGTTCTGGTTTTTATATTGTTGTTGGTATGCAAATGTTACGATTACTAATGCATTGTCATTATAATCGTCACATGTTCCTAGTAGCAGTATGCTATAGCTATTGCTTGAGATCTGGCAGGCACTCAGCGTTTAGTCCACACGCCACATCACCTGCATGTTTCGCGCAAACGCGTAACACTTCGTAACCAAATGCCGAGCTTCATGTCAGGCATACCTGCAGCTCCGGATCCTGCAAGAAAACTGTAGGCACAGACCCTTACGTATGCGGTGCATCTCCCAAATTAGGTAATTGGAGTCACGGTTATTTCTTCGATGGTATTTCGACCCATCTTTAACCTCTCGCGTCGCCCTTCGAGTCCTGAATAAACCATCCTGTCAAGCCCCTAACTTGATTGCCCGAAGTTCCCATCTCCAAACTGCAACGGCCCCATGGGCGCTTAGGGCTTTTCGTAACATCAACGTCTAGAGTGAATTCTAGGTTCGAAATATGTTGCAGTCATAGTGTTGAGGGTTTAGGGTTTACGGTTTAGGGTTTAGGGGAACCTTGTCCTGATTCGGAGTCTTCACAAAATGCGGGACCTTAGCCCTGAAATAGCAAGATCCTTTATACCGGAACTACTACAGACCTGAACCCTAATCTCGAAAGCCTACATAGCAGTGTTACGTGAATCCTTCTAGTAACCCTTACAGTCCCCGTCTGAACCCTACAGAAAACCCCTAAACCCTAAACCCCTAAACTTGAACCCTAAACCCTATCCCAGTGCTTCCAGAGACCTTTTCGTTACGGCCCTAGACCCCTATGAAACCAATAATAAGGTCCTCGGAAGCCTAGGGTAAACCTCCTGTCCATTGGGTGACGGCTTGCGGCGTCGAAGGTCCTCGGAGCTCCGAGTCCCCCCTTATCAGCCCCGCACCTTACACGCTCAAGCCCAAACCCTAAGTGGTTTAGGAGCCTAAGGTGTTTAGGGTTTAGGAGCCTTACTCATAGGCTCCATTCCCATAGGCTCCATTGCAGTTCCTTTTTAGGGATTACCTGAAAGGATCCTAAATCCTAAATATGAACCACAAAAAGGAACTACCATGGAGCCTATGGGTCAAGCCCTTAAGACAGCGGGCCGCTTCGGAATCCCTGCTGCCTGCAGCCATTGGCTTCTTTTCTCGAAGCGGATCTGTAATCTTAGACCCGAGCAGCACGTCGGGTAATTGCGCGATAAGCTTTCGTCAAGGACTTAGCGGGCCTAAAGCCCAAACCCTAAAACCCTGGCTGTGGAAGCTGCTCTATTTGGATGATAATTTGTTGATGCGCTACCCTCGGCCGAAGAGGTGACCTCCTAGTGGCAGCCAGAGATTAGAGCTTTAAAAAGCGAAAGAGCTTGAACTTCAAGAATCGTAAAAGGCACCCCCCCACAACCCCAAGATTAGGGTTTAGG
Organism: Symbiodinium necroappetens; assembly: GCA_905231915.1. NCBI lineage: Eukaryota > Dinophyceae > Suessiales > Symbiodiniaceae > Symbiodinium > Symbiodinium necroappetens. Next base: position 5,779 of record CAJNJA010013639.1, on the reverse strand, counting down.
GGTTTTAGGGTTTTAGGGCCAAAGCCTAAACCCTAAAGTCTTAGAGACCGCTTGTTGGGGCGTCCCATCTGGAGCTTCGTCATGTCGGATCGGCTGCTGTCTTGGGCTGCTGGCCGTGGCATCGTGCTTAGCCCAGGACAGGGTCGGCTTCGAGACTCTAGTCCTATATGGGACTTTCCGAAACTAAGGGGTACCTTAATTATTTTGGGGTCCTTATAATAAGGATCCTACTATTTGGGGTACTATATTAGGGTCCCCTATTTTCGGAAACCCGCATATGGGCAGTTCTCTACTTTAAGGTCCTTTTTTATAAGGGTGCCATACTATTTGGGGGGTCTATCAAGCGACCCTAATTTAGAGAACTACCCATTTCTTTCCCTTTTGGGGGTTTCAGTTTAAGACGGCTTTTTTTACGAACACATGAGACCTTACAAGAGCTCGTTACCTGAAAGATGATAGGTACTGGAAGTCGGATGTTATGAGGATGCTACTGAGGATGCTGACATTCGTGATCTGTTTTTGGACGACGAAGGAGATGCTGCTAGTGATCCTAGCTAAACCCTAAACCCACGAACGTGGTTGAGGATGAGGACGAGGATGGCGATTCTCCCTGCGGCTCAGTGGTTCAAACTGTAGCGGCAGCGCGTGTCTTATAGTCGGTCGGCACACCATGTAACTGCTGTTATTGCTGCTCGAGTATTGCTTTTGCTGCTGTCCCAGTGTTATTATTAATGAGATTCTTCTGCTGATGATGAATGCTATCATCATTGTTGCTAATAGTCGTGTAGGTTACTACTAGTACTGTTGACATTGTTGATCATAGACTTCGGCGCAAGCTTTGGGATTTAATTAGAATAGGGTTTTGGGACCCGTTATACCCCCCAAAACCCTATTCTAATTATTAAGGCCCCTACAGCCTAAACCCTAAACCCTAAAACCTATTCTAATTATTAAGGCCCCTTTGGGATTTACTTTTCGGTCTTCCCTCGAACGAGTTGTGAAGGTCTGCCCTCGAGCCCATCCTTTCCGGGCTTCCAAGAATTTCTCCTGGTTTAGGGTTTTTAGGGTTTTTAGGGGTTTAGGGTTTTAGGGTTTTTAGGGATTTTAGGGTTTTTAGGGTTTAGGGTTTAGGGTTTCTGTAGCAGTGTACATAAGGAGTACATGCGGTCTACTGAGGTTTAGGGTGTAGCATCCTGCTACTGGAGGTCACGTGGCACAAGTGTATCCATGGATGTTTCTGAGAACTGGGGTGGTATGGACGACATTGTGCCGGACACCCTGGAACCCTGAACCGTAGAATCCGATCGGCCTACGCCCCCAAAGCTCCAAGCCTTAAGCCTCACTAAGACCTAACGAAGCGGGGTTTCGATGCATCAACAAGCTGTGACAGCCTATCAAGAACACACCCTAAACGCTTGATAGTCACCTAAACCCTAAACCCTAAACCTCTACAAACACAGCCTTGCAAGAGCACACCCTAAACACTTGATAGTTCTAAACCCTCAACCCTAAACCCTGAACCCTGAACCTCTACAAACACAGCCTTGCAAGAACACACCCTAAACGCTTGATAGTCCTAAACCCTAAACCCTCAACCCTAAACCCTAAACCTAAACCCTAAACCCTCAACCCTAAACCTCTACAAAACTGAGTCCGAAGAGGACTTGATTTCTACACCCCCACGGCGTCTGGCCGAGGTGTTCGAGCCTTGGGATGCTTAGACCTTTCTGAATTCTAAAACCTAAAACCCTAAACTGTTTAAAAAAAACTAAACCCTAAACGGTAAAAAAACGTTCTAAAGAAAGCCTAAAACCCTAAACTGTTTAAATAACTGTGAGGGGATGTGTGGCTTTCGGTGTTGTTTGTTGAGGGTTTGCCAAACCCTAAACCCCTAAACCCTAAACACCCTAAACCCCAAACCCCTAAACCCTAAACCCCTAAACCCATGGCTTCGAGGTTTGGGGGGCCCGCAGGGCTTGGGCTTCCTTGTGGTGAGGATCTCTCGTACTGAAAAGATGGGGGGTCACGAAGCTTCAATCATTCGGTTTAGGGTTTAGGGTTTACGTAGGAGTTTAGGGTTTAGGGGTTTAGGGGTTTAGGCTTTAGGGTTTAGGGTTTAGGAGCCGGAGTATTCCAAGTCGGGGTATCATGCAGGTCTGTAGTTTGTTGTTTGATGTGTTGTTCGTGTCGGGTTTGTTCGGGTCTAAGTATCGAGCTGGTGAAATCTGAAAGCAACGTTGGGTTAGAGTTCGGAGCTATCTTGTGTCATGATAACCTCCTCTCCTTAGGGGGCTTCATAATGTTAGACTCACCATTTCTAATGCTACGAAAATTAGTTGTAAGATGGAGAGGGGTTGTTAATCAGGTGTTGGAGCACCCCTTAATTAAGCAATATACCTTGACACATATTAGGGTTCCTATTATAATTTACGGTCTATTCCTGAATTGAGAGGTTTTGGAGTCTCAGGTCTCGCGATTCGCAGATTCGATAATCTTTGTAGGGGTAGACGGGTTAGAGGTTTAGGGTTTAGGGGTTTAGGGATTTAGGGTGTAGGGTTCAGGGGTGTAGGGTTTAGGGGTGTAGGTTTTAGGGGTTTAGGGTTTAGGGGTTTAGGGTTTTGTGGGGCTTTTGCTGTAAAGTCTTAGATGAGTCTCTGCAGAGTTCGATCGTAGTGTGTTGCATGGGTAGTTCTCTAAATTAGGATCCCCTTTCAGGGTCCTTTCAGGAGGGTGCCCAATATTGGGGACCTAGAAAGGGCCCCTAATTTAGAGAGCTACCCACATATAGAAGCTGAATCACCGGGGGGGGGGGGGTTCCTCAGGCCTACCAGCGCTGTCGGGTTCCCTGGACCTAAACCCTAAACCCTAAACTCTAAACCCTCAACCCTAAACCCTAAGCCCTAAACTCTAAACCTTAGCAGCGGCCCAAAATGAGGAACTGCCAGTCACGGCAGGATCCTACAAGTTTTAGGCTACCCATAGGCCCCTAAGTAGTTCCTTTTTATGGTTTATATTTAGAATCCTATAAGTAGGTAATCCCACGAACTACTTAGGGGCCTATGGGTAGATTACCTCTTTGGCTTCTGTAACTCTTCCAAGGCTCCACAGACGCTCTAGCAAGTACATCCTCGCATGTTGTGGCAGCTTACATATTTCTTTGGTAGATCATAGTACATGATCGTATCATATTCCAAACCTAGTTGGCCTGAATACTACAGTAATACTTGTTCCTGGGCTGGCCTTTGTTTTGAAGGCTGTTGGACGTTTTATAGTGCTCCTATAGAGCCCTACACTCCTGTTCGGAACCCTGATTGTAGTATTCCCGATAGAACCTGTATGGTATCCCCTGAACCTTGAACCCTAAACCCTAAACCCCAAACCCCAAACCCCAAACCCTAAACCCTAAGCCCTAAGCCTTAAGCCCCTAAACCTTAAACCCTAAACCCTAAAACCCTAAGCCCCTAAACCACCAAAAAGAAATCCGCCAGGGTTCGGGCTCATTGAATGGATCCCGATGGTAGTCCCTTAAGGTCCCGTATAGTGCCCAAGCATCGCCAGGGTTCGGGTTCATTGAGCCCCAAGATGGCAGTGAAGACCTTTTCGCGTGCCTTGGGACCACGAAGTCTCAGCGAGGGGGGGGGGGATGTGGTTGGGGATTTTTGTGATTTTGGGGGATTTGGGGGTTTTGGGGGTTTAGGGTTTGGGGGGGTTTAGGGTTTAGGGTTTGGAGTTTAGGTTTTTGGGGTTTAGGGTTTCGGGTTTAGGGTTTCGAGTTATAGGGTTAAAGGGTTTAGCACTTAGTGTAGGGGCCTAAAGAATTGCCGATACTGTTTTGGGGGGTTCCTGATTATACTTATGGCATAATATGCCCCAAAACCCTACTCTAAGTATACAAGGCCCCTCGATCAGTAAGGGTGTAGGGCTTTGTGTTTGGTTGTGTTTCTTCTGTGGGAGTGACACCACGTCCACAAGAGCCTCAACCCTTGTCCTCAGCTCCTCAACCCGAAACCCTAAACCCCTAAACCCCTAAACCCTCAACCCGAAACCCTAAGCCCTAAACCCTAAGCCCTAAACCCCTAAACCCTAAACCCCCAAATCCCCAAAATCCTAAACCCTTAAACCCCTAAACCCTAAGCCCTCAACCCGAAACCCAGAGTCCTACGACCTGAACCTATGACCCTCAGCTCCACCATGCCTCGGTGTTTTCTCGACTGAGCTACGTGACCGCAGGCACACCGCCATGCATCAAGGATTTTATTGGTTCTATAGTAGCAACTTCGAGTATTATTATTATTATTGTTGCTATTATTATTACCATTATTATGACTACTCTTATTCTTAATGGTTTGGGTAAGTGCCCCCCCCCATCGATTTTGGAGATTGTTTGGGGGCTCGGCAGCCTTCCGAGGTAGATCCGGAGCAATTTTTGAGAGCTGAGGCATTCGAGACAGTTCACAGGAGGCGATCCCACGAACCTGACTGATGGCATCAAGGTGAAGTGCCTGGGACTTCTGCTGGCCCGAAACCCCTAGACCCCTGAGTAGTTCCTTTTTGGCATTTCCTTATAGGATTCTATATATATATATATATATATATATAGAGAGAGAGAGAGAGAGAGGCCATAAAAAGGAACTACTTAGGGGCCTATGGGTAAACCCTAAACCAGATTTTCCGCAGGGATGCCTTTGCGAGGGTCTCGTTCCGGAGGTCGAAGGGATGCAAGGGTCCTGGAGAGGCTCCAGATGTGAGTCCCAGAAAGGATTGCGTATGTGTATCTGCAGCCAGACACATACTCACATTGTGTACATATGATGTATGCATGTGTGTATGCACGTACGTGCGTGTATATATATATATATACATCTGTACACATATACACATATACATACTCGTGTGAGTGGGTGTGTATGTAGTATCAATCGTGACAGTAGTTGTGTTTGTGTGACTGGGTGGGGAGTTGGCTGACCTCTCCTGCCCAATCTCAGGTACGAGGTGGAATGGGACGCGAAAAAGGGCAAGAACAAAGCAGGCTGGTGGGTGGACACGTTGTCAGGGAACCTTAAACTTAAACCCTAAACCCTAGAAGCCCAGATACCTGGCCAGATCCTGAGGCCAAAACAGCGAAAGATAAAGGATAGCTGGGCTTCCAAGCGAAGTCTGCTGCTGCTACCCTAGTGAAGCCTAGAAGCCTTAATGCTAAGCCCCAAAAACCTACTCAAATCCCGAGAAGGGTCCGTATAGTACAGCCCTGTAGTTTCAATGTCCTGAGGATCATGGTGCCTCGATAACGGCGAGGCCGGCTTTGGCGGTTTCGGCGGCTGTGGTGGCTGTGGCGGCTGCTGCGGCGGCTGTGGCGGGTGTGGAGGGTGCGGGGGCTGTGGAGGCTGCGGTGGCTGCGGTGGTTGCGGCTGCGGTGGCTGCGGCTGCGGAGGTGGAGGCTTTGGCATGCAGCAAGGCTTCGGCGGAGGCATGGGCTGTGCCGAGGCTGCATCTAGACAATTCAACGGGACGGGGGATGAGAGGCCCTTTCAGCTAGTCTAACCCAACATCAACTTTGATAGTACGGACACGAATCATACTACCGATGCTGGCGCTGAGGCTGCTGCTGCGACAATGGTGATGATTATGATGATTATGGTGGTGGTCGTGGTGGTGGTAGTAGTAGCAGTAGTAGTAGTCGTAGTAGTAGTAGTAGTAGTAGTAGTACCCTTAACCCCCCTTGATAAGCGCCACTGATGCATTCTGGTCCGAGCACATACATGTCCATGGTCCACCCTCA
>CAJNJA010013638.1:0-12042 GCA_905231915.1 Symbiodinium necroappetens | reverse complement strand
GCCTAAACATGGCACGGAATGTATGTACTACATTGCTTGCAAGGTTTGCAAATGTAGGGGTCGAGGATTTAAGACTCATAGGCCTGAGGGGCCAGGGAAGTGGTTGAAGGAGACAGCGGCGAATGCTACGTCAACCATTGCCAGTGTTCCTGTGGTTGAGTTTCCTATGACAGTGTTTGCGATGATATGATCAGCATGATCGTCATGATCGTCGTCAACGTCGCTAAAGCCATCACCATCATGACCATTACCAGAAACATCATCACGATTTCTCTATTCGTGTGCTTTCGTCGTCATGAGTCTAGTAGCCGCTGGGCGGGATGGTCGAATGCATCCCGCAATTGATTGGTGATGGTGCTGGTGGTTGCGGTCGTTCTCGTACCCTTGATTCTTCAAACCGAAACTGAACGCCCTCAGCAGACATCATGCGGCCACGGCTCCATCACCAGCATCAGGACCATCGCCACTGTCATCAAAAGACGACCGCACCAGCNNCAACAACAACAACAACAGCGACAGCGACAACGACAACGACAACGGCAACATCAGCCACTACAACAACTTCAACTTCAGCAGCATCAGCAACACCACCAACACCAACGTCACCAGCAAAAACACAGCACGGGCTTGCGTTTTGTTTGCGCCTACACACCTAGCCTTCTCTTGGGAACTCCAGCCATTTTGCCTTCGGCCAAGCGTCCATTGCGAGACCTAGAAGTCGGAAGTCTAGAAGCTGCAATCCCCCAGAAAGCATTCGGAGGATCTTGATGCACTGCAAGCCATGCTCAGCTCCCTGGGCAGCAAACCAGGTCACCTTCTAGAGGCTGGGCCTGTGTACTGTTGGGGTTTTCAGGTCGGCATTGATGCATGGAGGCCTCGTGAGTTGCATCTGGGGTGCAGAACAGGCGTCTCTGCGGTCTTTCCAAAAATCGGAGTATTGGCCATGACGTGAACAGCTTTGGGCCGGGACTTCGCTGCGTGCTGTCCTTTACACGCAGTGAAAAGTACAGTTAGCACAAGTGCCATAGCACTTCAGTTGAAGTCATCTGGTCGTCCAAGAAAGCCTTTGCATGTGGAACATGGGGCTGACTTGTCTTGAAGCATGCCCAGCATTTTTGGCGCAGGTTTCTTCCCAAGATATTGTTATACGGGCAAGGGGAAGTGTTCCTTGAATACTACTTGACAAAAATCAAAATAGACAGCGTCCCGAACTTCGAAAATCCTGACCTTCTGCCGGGCAATAGCCTTCGCTTTGCAGCACTGACAGCAGGGCCCAGGCTTCAGGGTTCTCCGTGAGATCTGTCAGCCCACGGGCATCGGTACAGGCATCGGTGGCCGTAAGCTTGAAGAAGAAGCTTGTAGATGTTTGGAGATGGCGACGATAGCTAGAAGCAGTATTCGACCCTGCACCCAAACCCGATGGAGACAAGCGCAAGAGTCCATGAAAGAGCGACTCTTTCATCAACCTCTAACCCCTGCAGCCCTAACTTCGAAATCCTGAGGCAACCAGAGACCTCCAAGGTCGACAGCCAGGGCCCTTCTATCCTTGAACTACCTACACCCGGAAGGTTCAAGGAGGTTCCAGACTTCGAACATGGACGTTGGTGGCAGAAGAAGCTATTAAAATAACAACACCCTTCACGTACCTGGAATCTCAAACCTGAACCCCCCAGGCCCCCAAACCTTTTGTTTCCAGGCTGGTAGCTGACCTTAGCTCACGTGAGCAACTTGGCCCTGGTCTCACGGGCCTGAGCTTAGCATGGCGGCGCAGTCGTCGCCCTTTTCTCTTCGGGTTGAGACATCAAGACCAATCTCCAAGGCTGTTCTGAACTGGGCTTCTTTCGGTGGTCCATGCTAGCACCACACAACTGCCCTGCATTGTGAAAACTATTAACATGTAATCCTACATTTCGAATCCGCAATTGCATGGGGTGTGATACCGAGTCGACAGACCAAGTTAGGGATGGTCGGGTTGAAAGTGAGAAAAGTTGTGGGACTTTGTGGCTGAGGTCCGGGTGGAGTCAGGGATGCGGTGCCAGAACACTGCGCATCAATGCGGGGTTCGTCCACAGCTACAACACGGCATGGAGGAGTTGTAGTACAGGCTATGGCCTTTTGACGGTGGGCATTGTTCTCCTTCAAACTCGCGGATTCTGGGGTTGTACTAGGGCATGGAGCGTGGGTCAGCACTCCGTAATCGGGCCCATTCCCAAATCCCTTCAAGACAATCTGAGCCCGCATTTGCTTAAACCCCAAGCCCAACCCCAAACTCACAGGGGTGCAAGAGCTTGCGCCATGCGGATGAAGTGTGGCACAGTGCCGGTCGGCAGATGCCTTACGGTCCAGCCAGGTCCAATCCCTCACCGCCGCGAATTTAAGTAGCGACTGTTGCTCAAGATAGTGCCATAGTGCCAAAGGCGGCTAGGACACTTCGACTTTGAGCACCATTGGAAACCGGTAAACTCCCAAGCCGGCGAAAACATGGTTCATGGCTCAAAGCTGCCAAATCACTTGGTGGCCTCACGTGAAGCGCCGAACGACAGCTAAGTTCCTTTGGCTGAGAATGTGCTACCACCACAGTCGAACATGCAATTGTTACAGTTCCACATGCCGGTGATTCGTGCATGTTTGTCTCCGCTGTATTCATTGGAAGACTGGTTGTAGTTTACAGTAACATGTTTCACTGCTGTCGCAGTTGGTTCTCTCGACTGCTTCTAAGTGACTTAGTTGTGTCCTCCTTTCTTCAGCGATTGATATTACGACGAAGCCCTTTTCGATGGCTGCCGGTACAGTTGATATGGCTCGTGTGTATGTGCGTACGTAACATTTTCGTAAAATCGATCTACTTGGAGATGCTGTTTCTTCCTCACTGCTTATTTTATTTATGATTCACAAATCACAGAGCCGTCGCAAATCACAGAGCCACCATCTTTTGCCAGCACTGCCAAGTCATCACTGTCAGTAACCCAACCCCAGAGCCGAGAAAGCCTGAACCTGCTGGGGCGCCGCCGACCAGCACGCAGAGCCAGTGCGCGAAAGCTCCGGTCTGTGTGAGATTCACAATCAGGGTTTACTGGAGCTTGAATCTCAGCAGTGCCGGCTGCGTAGGGGAGAGGGTCTCCTCGGAGAGCACTCGGCATGAAACCCAAACATTACGGCCCACTTTTTGGGGCTTTAACTCAATGCGGACAAGGGGTGCCCTGAACTAGCGAGTCATGTGAACCCAGCAGAGAAACCTCCATCAAAAGCTCGGCAACTCTTTGGATATCCCCATGCCCTGAACAATCAAGAACAGTCACACACACACACACACGCACACACACCTCTCGTTGAGTCTCGGACGCTCTCTCGAGATCTGTTCTCAGCCCCTCCAAATGTTGCGGCGGCAGCCAGCAGATTTGCATCAGTGGACGAGATATGACTAGATTGTAGATGGACCCTCGAAAGTTTGAAGCGTTACGGCTTCGAACGCTTGAAGAATTGGCCAGTTAGCATGGGCACTTTGCAGCAAACGTAGAAGTTTGTTCGTTCGTACTGGTTTGCGAACTCTTCACAGCAGAGCTGGGAGAAGTTCCAACCGTAACCCCGAAGCTGCGAAACCACCTTCGTAAGATTCCGTAAGCTCCAAACCACTGACGCAATCGACTGCTGACCGCGAAGTTAATCGTGCTGCTTCGGCAGCGAGCGCCATTAGCGCTCGGAGGATGTGGTTCTCTTGTGCAGCCTTCCCAGAACGCCGTTCGAGGTCCGCAGCCAGCAACCAAACTTAGAGAGATCACGGTATGAGCCCGGGCAAATGCGGGGTGGGGTTTGGTCTCATGTCAGCATCACAGAATCTCTTCCACGCACCCTCGTTTGCTCAAAGATGTCTCAGGTTTCAAGATCTGTCAACCTTCCATGGCATCCTGTACCTTAAGATAGGATCGTGAACACCTGGGCACGCGCAGGTATAGCTTCGTGATGAGAACAGTATACCGAAAGAGCCTGCGAAAATAATCTTTTCTGCACCCACATTTAAGCTGTCAATTGCGGACGAAGGTTCGGGAAGATCCACACAGACGACAGACGCCTCCCTGCTGTGACTCCCCACCGGGGGCATGGCGAAGTCTCGATGTTTGAACTCGGCGCAGTCGGCGGAGCAGAGTGTGACTTGATGTTGGCACGGAAGACTTGTGCTTGCCGTGTGTGTTCTTAGCCTCATCGTGGTAGGATCGTGTACGTACAGTTGTATCAGTGGCCTTGGGTGACTTGACGCACAAACGCAATCTCAGTCAAACCCCGCCCCGTATCAAAAGCCATGCAACCGCCTTGACCGTTGAAGTCCGGTTCGAAATCCAGGAAAGCACCCTACACGGAGTTTCGGCCATTAAACCTCCACGAGGTAAGTCGAGGGATGTTCGGCTTCGGGCGTACTGGACTAGCCATGGGTGGGCGTTCCATGGAGCACCGGGAGTTGTCACCCAGAAGCTGACTAGCTACACATGCGCACGGAAAGAGATACGATCCAGTGTTGTGGCAGCCTGCAGCACCTTACAGGCCAGAGCTGTAGATTGAATAGGCTTGCTTCAATTCCCCTTTCAGCACAGTACCTCGTTCGCGTGGAAACCTACGTAGTTGTATATACATATATGAGCACATGTACTATCAGTTTGTAAGAATATGCAAACACGGCAGTGTCAGCGACAGCTGATATTCGACAGGAATTCTCAGAAGCCTTGTCAACCAGCACTGCACCTAGTTTACACACCTTGTCAACACATGAGTGCACCTTTAAGTAGCACATATCACACCACGAAACGCTGAAGGAAAACGCTAAGATGAAGCTACCACTCCTAGCAGCACTACCACTATCATCGGCATGCGCGAAAGATGGTGCTTTACAATGCAAGCTGACGAAGCCAACAGCGCGCCTGTTTACTAGTGGAAGGCTCTCTCGGGCTTATGACTGTGCTTAGGGTAGGACTTTCGGCATCTATGAAGGCTTGCGAGTTGGGGTTTAGAATGGGGGTTTCTTCGAAAGGAAATCGTTCTCGCATCGGCTCTCTGAGGCTGTTGACCCGGTTTGAAGTTTGACATTTTGAGGAAATATGTCCGGGAGGTTCAGTCGCTGGCAGTGGGAAATTTTATTGTCGTTTGAGGTCTGGTGCAGCGGGTTGAAGATTCGGACAGTCCCGAGACTGTGTGTCGGGCATATGCATGTCTGTATGCACTTGCACATACATACATACATACATACAGTACGTACATATACAATGTTACAAGGAGTATTTTGTCAGTTCTTGGCGCATGTCTGTCTTGGAGACAGGGGAACATGGAGGTTGCAGGTGCTTGGGAGCAGTGGGTTCTTTTGTTGGCAAAGTCGAGGCATGGTTAATTGAGTCCATAACCGGCGCCAATTGTCAGGTTAGAGGACAAAGCGAGGGTCTGAGCTTCCTTTATGTTTTTCTCTCAGATGTGTGATTTCGAGTTGTGTAACAAGGTGAGGGCCCTAAGCCAAAGGTTGGGCCCAGGCTTCAGGCAGGTTTACGAATCAATTTTCAGGGTGTGCGGACTCTACGACTCCTACTCCGAGAAGCATGGTTGAACTCTCTCCAGGGCCACCACGGGCTCAAATTGTGCGGGATTGGGCTTCAGGAGAGGTGATGAAATCTGAACTTCAGGCTATTTGGGCTTTCTGTTTGAGTTCGGGTCTGGTGAGTTGTGGCAAAAGAAGACGCAGAGCCTTCTCACCTGCTAGTCAGCTAGTCCCTTCCACGCGGAAGATTCTGCGATTGCTTAGACCCAAGCGGGGCGCAGATTGATACAAAGTTGTAAAAAGGACTCGGGCTGATGATGGGGTAAAGGGCAATGGTAGTTAGCAATCATCTTTCCATACCTGCCGATTTACACGCACGCTTGCACACCACGAGTGGACCGCATCGTGCCGCGCTTCGCAGGATCCCGAAGTCCATGTCAAAGGGAGTTCCGCAGCTTCTGCATGTTCATTACTCCTTTAAACTACGGATTGTTGGAGCCACACTTTACGCCCTACCACCAAGGATTTGTTCAGTAGAACCCTAAACCTGACCGCAGTATACCTTGCATGAACAGTGCGGCCTGTCCCAGTTGCGAGTGCTGAAACCATCATATCAAAACCCTAGCAAGTAGAATTAGTAGAAAAGGTGCGGTTCAGCACAAAGCTGTACACCCCAGCTGCAGAAGACGAGCTACAGCCTGACACTTACATGAGCTGCTGCAATGGATATGGATGAGATCGGCCAACGGCCCGGCAGGCTGCGGACAAGAACCCCTGTTCCCAAATCCGCACGAACAACCTGAGCCGTAGAAGCAAACATGAAATCCTCAACCGAAGCGACTTTGGTTGAAGAGCCCGTGTTGATGTCGACCTTCCGAGCGGTTCGCTGAAGGGTTCAGAAGTGTTGTACTTTCTCGGAGAAGGAGGCGACCTCGTTTTTGGGCCCCTGCTACCACGCATTCCAGAACACAGCTATGATTGATTCCTGCTTGAAGGATTGAGGTTGAGACTCAGTCAGGGCCTTGAGCTGGAAGCCATGAAGAGCCATCCACCCTGAGCCCAACCGCAGAACTTGATTCCCGCAAGCCTTTGAAACTGTAACCCGACAAGTGTTGAAAGTCGCAAAACCCTCGGCCCCACAATTCCTAAACCGCAAGGCCCAGCAGCCTCTCGACATCCTCTCAACTCAGTCCATGTAGGACTCAGCTGCGGCCCTTCCGTGCAGTGTGCCAACAGAGCACTCGTCAAGGAACGGTGTGCCCGCATCTTACACTTTGGTCTTCCTCGGACGAATAGTAGTAGCAACACTAGCAGGAAGTTGAAATCTGTGGGAATAATTCCGTAATGGCAGTCGTGGTCGTAGTACTGATACAGGTAGCAGTAGTAGCGGCACTAAATAGTCCGCTGTGTTCGTCGCCGTCTTCCTCGTCTTGGTCGTCGTATGGTAGTCGTCGTCGTCGAAGTCGTCGAGCGGCACACTAGTCATCATGCTAGGATACTCTGGTTCTCCGAGCTCTGACGCCCCCTCCTTGTCGATGATACTAATATTGCTGCCAAGACAGCGCCTTCTAGTATCAATGCACCAGTGTGGCATACTGACACTTCACGCCTCCTATCCTACTCTTCGACCCGGCGCAGCCCTTCCCCGGCTCCCCAAAGCCTCAAACCACAAAGCACATCAAGCTCCAAGCCCTGAACCCTGAATTCTACAGCTGGAACCCGGCACCCTTCAACTTTGTAGAAGCCCTTTCAGCAGCAAGGAGCCCCTAGAAACAGATGAAAGCCAAGAAGCTGAGTCGGCCCAGGTCCCTGGAGGCAGCTAGGTCCTGGCATCCGCGACCTCGAGGTGAACCTGACCAGGCTGGAGTTGCAGTTTTTTTGGGGGGGCTGTGTGGTTGTGTTTGGGGCTTCAGAGTGTGGGCATCTGGGGCTTTTGAGGCTGGGTGCTTCAGGGCTTGATCAAATGACAAGGAAGGTTCGCGCACTTGGAGTTTAAGATTTGCAGATGTACGGATTGATGTCGCGGTCGGGCTTTGGATTCATGAAGGACAGTGCTGGGGCTGCACGGTTTACACTTAATGCTGTGGGGGCATATGTTTGTGCATTTCAGGAGTTCGGCTCGGTTGGGGATTGGGCTAAAGCCTTGGAGGATTATGCGGCGACTTCCCAGAAATGGGGCTCTACGTCCGTCTTGAGAAGCCCCTACATCATTGGCCCCATCTCGTTCAAAGCAGTTGGGCCGCATGATGCACTTGACAACGGATTTGTCACCCCGGCAGACGTTGATGCTGAGCGTCTGAACTTAGGGTTAAGGAATCTCGTCTCGTCTGCAGGGTATCTCGGGAGAGCACAGCAAAATTTCGTTTGCCTGGAGAGGACAGCCTTTTTTCTCAGGACTTCACGTAAGTTAAGCCATGTCTCTGGCCTGTGCAGCTAGACATGGGCGAAAGCCTCAAATGGCACCCCGTCCCGGCTGTGAGTGTTTTGGAATGAAGGCCCTGCGCAAGTTCAGCGCCATAGGAGTTGGAGTTCATCCAAAACTGGAATAGGCCATTTTTTCTCTGCAGCGAGGCTGTGCGATGATCGAACAGGCCTGGGAGGGTTCTCCCACACGCCAGGGCACCAGCTTCGGGTTGCTTTTCAGCTCTTTGGAAGGTTTCACACGAGCATCCAAGCTGCTTTGTGTGAGACATGAGTGCCAGACTGACCAGCTGCCCAGAACATCCGAGTTCGCTGGAAACAGTCCCCGACCAGCAGACCAAAGCCCCGCCCGAACGACACTGCTTTCGCGGTAGGCGCGTTGCATGTTCAGGCGCACTCTATGTTTGCAATCGCACTCTGACGCGCATCCCTCAGGGGTGACATTGCTGGGTGGAGTGAAGACCGGGTGGATGCTGCTAACCCAAACAATAAAGCAAGTTGCCCTGTCAAGATGCTGTCTGGCAGCATTGAGAGATGGATTTTGCAGTCCTAGTCAGGACAGGAAGTTTCATCATTCTCGATTTAGGTGCCCTGTGCTTGCTTCCATGTGACCTTGGCCGGAGGCTTTTGAGCACACGGGCTTTTGGAGAGGGATCGCGAAATGCCACATGATTTCATGATGCAAGATGTCAGTACGCATGGTTCCGCTTCAGTTTTTCTGGTTGAAGTTGCTTTTGGATATGGACCCACCACCAACTTGCCGGGCACCAGGAGTCTTAGTCATGACCCAACTCAAGAACCGAAAAAGAAACGTTGTTCCCGTTAGAGTGTGAGATTTCTAGGCACATTCCCCCGGAAACTTCTTGGATTTAACAGCCGCCCGAAAGTCATCGCGCCGTTCGGTGTCAACGCAGCGTGTTCTTTATAGTTCGTGAATGTAGCCCATGACTCCTGGCAAGAAGGGAAGCAAAGAAGATTGGTCTAAGCTTTCTCGGCTGCAAGACCTTACTCCGGAGATCCGGAAGCGACATCCCAAGCAATGGAAGCCCCTGAGGCCCGCTTGCGACGATCTTTGCCACAGAAGCCTCGGTCCCCAGCCGCATGGTGGCAAGAGGAAAGGGTTTCAAGAACCAGGGCGCCGTGGCGCTGTGTCGATTCAACGGGAAGCAGGTTCGTTGAATGTAGGGGCTTGGGGATTGGCGATGGAGCATGAAAGTTTGCGACCTTGACTCGAGTTGCTGGTTGGCTTGAGCGTAAAATGTGTACATCAAGTACACAAACTTTGGGTAGCTCATAATGGCAGGGCAAGGCCATACCATTCCCCTTCAGAAGGTTGCTGCATGCTTTAAAGGATCTGCAGGCAGCGCAGTAGGCGCAAGATCTGTTGCTGATTTGCTCATAGAGGCAGTTGCGGAGTCTTGGAGAAGCGGGGGTCACGCAAGTACTGGCAGTTCTTCCTTCTGGCCCGGTCGGATCCTCCCTTCTTCGGACCTTGACCCTCAACCCCGGCGCGAAGTACTTCTCGGATGACTGTACATGCAGTGTCTGAAGCCTGAGGTTAGATAATCATGCTGCCTCTAGTATCTCTCCAGCATCTACATGACGTGCGTGAGCAATCCAGTTGTGGCGCGTGTCCTCCTGCATCGCCTTCGTGGACATGTGAATCCTGCTACTTGATTTCTCTCCCGTGACTGTGTCCGATAAAGATTAAGACAGGCCACGTGCATTGAACCGCGCTTCTTTACGAGTTGGCATCAACATGTAGCGTGCAGCGTGCCTAGTGTCGGCAAATTCCAAACTGGTGCAATCGCGTTGCTTGTTGCAGCCATGTTCTTGCACCACGGAGTTGGTTCGGAAGTTCGGCTCTGCAGAAAAGTATCACGGGTTTCGCTTCTGACTTCCGAGAGAGCATCAGACCTTCTCTTGCTAACTGCCGAGGACCCTCAGCCTGAAAGACCTCCAGTCCTATCTGGCCGGCTCCCAAGCTAAGCCGCAGCTCTCCGACCACAGAAGCACACAGATCTTGGGCTCCTGACCAGTCCTGCACTCGCTTGGCGGTGCAGACAGACAAGTACTGAGGACTTCATCGTGTCCCACAACCCCTTCGGAGGCTTCGTGGCTGCATGCACTCATTGAGTTTGCAGGGGCCTTGTTGGGGAGCAACAAAGGCAATGGAGTCTTCTGCCGTTGGGCCCCATAAGGGTTTGTGAAATCTGAAACGCAGATGTGCTCCTTGCCTAGGGAGTTGCTTTTGATCGAGGGGTGCGGGGTAAAGTTAGTTTCGGTCGTTGATGGCGCAGGTTTCAGCTCGCCATCGGCCAGGTGTCATGATCTCCTTATCCGGGCCTCCATCGTCGGCCTTCTGTCACTGCATTTGCCATCACTTCCATGTCATTCCAGGGGGAACTTGTACCGCACAAGATCTTGAAGTGGACCCAAAGAATCAGAAAACGAAGGGAAGAAGAACCGGCACAGCAGGAGTACGAAAAGTATCAAGAACACAGCAATCTCTGCTTCGTTCACTTCTTGGCAATGGCTCCTGATCTAGCCCTCCTTTGCGAGTTTGTTGGAATCATGCTAGCATCCAAGGGCTGCTTTCCCTTTCATGACCACCTCGCCAGAGGCTGCCGGAGAGTCTGTATTACGTACTAACTGCCGGTTGGGGCTGGCTTTCTCCGAGCCGACCTCTCCAGTATTGTCAGGCATGACCACGTCTTCGAAATCAAGGTTTAATTTGGAAGAAAGAAAAACGATTTCGAGGAATCAAACCAAAGGCCCACTCATTGCTCCCAAACCGTTGGAGCCAAAAGCTACACTTGGGAAGTTCATCCTAGTCGTCTCGAACTCCCCCTCCGATGCGAGGCGCACCCTGAAACCTTGAGCCGAAATGGTTTTCTGAGCCTTAGAAGGTGATCTGGAGCCCTGGGACGTGCCCCAGGCCAGGGCTCTCGTGCGTAGGCTTTCTTTGAGGCAACTAAAAGATGCGCAGTTCTTCCCTAAATACAGGGGCCTCTAATCTATAAGCCAGCACAGCCGAGTATGAGCAGCAACGTGTGCACAGAGAGCTCAGCCTAAACCCTAAGCCATGCTGGTGGCTGCACAAGTAATTCCTTTGTTTCAGCATGAGCCGTGCCGGGTTTTCGGCTGCCAACCCGCTGGATAGTTCCGTTGGGTTTGCCGGTGTAGCTTCGTGCCAAGTTGAGGGGAGCTGTACTGTCTATACGAACTGCTTACTACTGTAAGGGGGCTTTTGTAGTCTGGTCTCGATCTTAGAGAAGTGGGGTGGGGTGCCTGCAAAGTCAAGGCTGTGAGGTCTTTCAAAGCTCCGTGACAGGCTGACAGATGTGGGACTGCTTCGTGCAGCTCAGTGATGTGAGTTGTAGCCAAATTCCATGACACCGAAACTCCAATCCCAGAGAAGCATTGTCAACCCACAGGTAGACCTCACGGAGCCGGAAGCCTACGTTTTTGTCTCGCAGCGTGCGGCGGCCCAGTTGCTCTCAGCCGGTTCGGACCTTCCTGCCTCCTTGACGAGCGCCTGTGTTACTGAAGTGTGCCGTGCGCCTACTTCCCCTTGGGGAACTGTGATATGGTCTCATTTCTGCAAGAAAAATCGGCCTGAGCGCTTGGGAATTTCAGAGTTTACCGTCTACCGCCACGGCACGTGGCGACCCCACCACCCTACATGACGGCGAGACGACACAGCACAACCATCGCCTGTGTGGTCCCCTCATCAGCTGTGTCCTCGATAGGTTCAATTGCAAAACAATCAGCTGTTCTTGGTTGCTCACCGCTCTGTGACTCGCTCTCTCTCTCTCTCTCTCTCGCTCTGTCGCTCTCTCCCGCTACAGTAGCTCCCATGAATGCGTGTATATTATATGACAGTGTTTTTTGTTATATACATATACATAAGAATATATATATATATTATGCACATATATATATTTTATATATATATATATACATTGTGCTCGCAAAAATGTGTTTCCAAACTGCGCATCAGCCGATCGCGCGCGCGCGTGTGTGTGTGTGTGTCTATGTGTGTGTGTGTGTGTGTTGTGTGTGTGTGTTGTGTGTGTGTGTGTTGTGTTTGCGTGTGTGTGTGT